>BSBK01003847.1:657500-862498 GCA_027943335.1 Chamaecyparis obtusa | reverse complement strand
CTCCTATTACAAACAAATATCAAATGCAATCAATATTCCACTCTCAAATAGACTTACAAAAATTCAATTCCCCATGTCGAGCTCTAAATATACATAGGAGAATACAACAAAAGTTACCAACAATAAATGCACCAAGTGGGCCAACCAAATCACCAAGAACTCTAGTTGGTAAACCAGAACTACTGAGTGCCAGAGAAATAATCGAGCATTAGTGAAACAACTAACCTAGCTAGGTATCACCGAGAAACATAGGCATCACCAAGCACAAGTTCCATGGAGCACTAGAAGCTTCATTGAGTTCCTTCAGTGACTGAGCTCCCTTCAATAACTAAGACTAGAAGTTAAAGCTACAACTGAGTACCACATATCCAAAACAACACACCTCCATGCAGATTCACCAAGTACCCTAGAATGCCCCTACATCACCTTGTGTCACTTGGATACTAGACAGATCATTTTATAGGGGTGGTTGATCATGTACTACTTTAGAGACTTTTCTCATGATAATGATAGTGATTCTTTAGTATATTTTGAGCACACGTCCAGTGTTGATTCATAGTGTGAGGAGGACTTTTGGTACTTAAATTTGGGTATGCTCACATATGATATAGTTATTGAGCCATCTATTCCTTATCCTCCTATTTATATCATTTCTACTCTTTCTCCTAATGACACTTGCATTCACAAATGCCATGGGTTTAGGTGATTCAATGCAATAGGATATTCATTGTCTTCCATACTCAGGTCCATGGGCTGACTACTTGACATACAATGCATGTTTATTTGTGGAGTCCTATATTTCCGATTTGGGAGACACTACTAAGGGCATTCATCTTCTCTTTGATAAAGATGATCCTTCTTCAGATCTTACGAGGGAACATGTTGAACCTCATCTTCAATCTCTACTTTATCATTCTTTTGAGGTTTACATGATTGTGGATACTATGATACAACAGTTGGAGCGGGTCACTTTATCTTCAGAGGAGACACTTGAGTCTTTGACAAATGTTGTACATTCATACTGAGTTGATCCTCACTTTTCTTTTTCAGTAGTGTGGTCTAGTTCAATTTATTTGGAGAAGACAGCTTTGAGGATTGACATTGGGACACCTAAGAAGGTTTAAGAGATTCCATACATTTTGAGGTTTCTTCCTACATATTGGGGAGAATTTATACATACACTTTTGGTTTTGTTTCTTATTAAGGGAAGTAACACTTTTCTACACTCATTGAGAGTTTCTACATCCATCCTGGAGCATCTATCATAGGTTTAAATTCTACATTGATGGGGGGCCACTTGGTCTATTTTCCCCTTCTTCTCTCTCAAATGGGAATACTTGATTTTATATACATGTTTTAAGTCATATTGGGGGGTCTTCATTGCTCCATCCATCCATACATCTTATTTAGTTTTCATCTCTCTTTTGGGGAGGGTTTTTCCCATGAGGTTTTCCCTCTCTCTTCAGTTTATGAGAGATTGCATTTCTTTTGCACTTTGACACAAGGAAGGATGCATGAGGGGACAAAAAATGGTGCACCCTAATGATCCAAGCTTGAAAAACACATGTGGAAGCAACACACAACAACAGTGAGAGAGAGAATGCCAAATCTTTCATATTTTATCATCAAATAGAACCATACATGTCGGGCTGTAAGGCCTTCTCAATTAGGCCCAGATATTACAATGAATCAAAAAATTCCTCAAACATGTGAGGATCTATCACAAACCTCCAGTGTAATGTCTACCATCTTCTATCAAAATTGCCTCCTAAAACTACAACTAAACAACTACATTTATACAAGAAGCTACCGAGCTGAGTCGGCCTTCAGATCTATAATCAACGAAAGGAATGGTTAGATATAGGACCACACACTTCCTAATGATGGATTCCAACATTAAATCCATGATCCAATATAAATGCACTAGTCGGCCACAACAGAAACTAAAACTACACCTGTCGGTGAGCAAGATAACCGAGTAGTAGATAGGCAATGCAAAGCGTGAGTGAAATAACTGACCGCCTAGGAGAGAATTGACCACACTTAGTAACCAAAGGAAACCAACCAACTAAAAACCAAATCGGTCACATAAGGAACCGAGCAACACAGACAAAACTCCAAATTGTTTTTGGGGACACAGGATTTCCAAGGACCCAAGATGCTCCTGCATCAGACACCTAGGGTTATTTTGAAATGATTGTCTGAATCATTAGGTAGGTCTAGTTCGAGTTGCATCCAACTCAGACTATGAAATCCATGAACTATCTTCCATTAGGCTATTCTTCCACTTTACCAGATATTCCATACACTATTTTCCTCTTGTACTCTTGCCAACTCTTTCCTTCAAAATCTATTCAACTTCATCATTCTGCTTCTTAGGATATTCTGTTGGTACTGTCACTTCTTCATCAAGTTTTTGATACTCATATAAATTACTAATTTTGAAAATTGGTGATATGTCCATGTCATCAGGTAACTCAATTTCATATGCATTTCCATTGTCAAATTTATTCAAAATTTTGTAAGGTCCAAACTTCTTCATCTTCATCTTTCCATATGTTCCAATAGGAAATTGACCTTTCTTTAAATGAACCATCACTTCATCACCAACCTCAAAAGTTTTATGTCTTCTCGATCTATCAACTCTGTCTTTGTATTTCTAATTACTGTCTTCCAACTTCAAATTCACATCTTCATGAAATGTCTTCATGTACTCAACAAATTTTACTCCTTTAGCACTTTTCTTATCCTCATCAACAATGTCTCTCAAATCAGATATTCCTCTTAGTTTTGTTCCATTCATAATCTCAAATGGTGTCTTCCCAATACTCCAATTCATTGAATTATTGTATGCAATTTTTTCTTGTGCCAACATAGAATCCCAATTACATGGTGTGTCTCCAACTAAACATCTCAAAAGATTTCCCAAACTTATGTTCACAACCTCAGTCTATCCATCAGTTTGTGGGTGAAATGTAGAACTATATTTCAACTCAGTGCCAAATTTCTTCCAAAGGGTTTTCCAAAAGTATCCAACAAATTTATTGTCTCTATCCAAGATAACACTCCTCAGTAATCCATGCAATCTGACAATTTCCTTAAAGAAAATATCTGCTACATGTACTACATATGATGTCTTTCTATATGGTATAAAATGTGCCATCTTAGAAAATTTATCCATAACAACAAATATTGAATCATTACCTCTTATTATCTTTGGTAAGCTAAGAACAAAGTCCGTACTCATATCAATCCAAGGTTTCTTAGGAATAGCAATCGGTGTATACAATCTAGTATTCTGACTTCCTCCTTTTGCAACTTGACAATTTTTACAAAAATTTTCACAAATTTTTGAACATCTTTATACAACTACGGCCAATAGTAGTTCTCCTTAAGAAAATTCCATGTTTTATCAATACCAAAATATCCAGCCAAACCACTACTATGTTTCTCCTTTATCAGATTAGTTCTCATTACTCCTTTCGGTATACACAACTGAATAGATTTCAACAACATACCTTCCTGAATGAAATAGTCATCCCATTTAGTGTCTTGTTGATCTTGAGTAGGTGCTCTACACTTTCTCCATGGCTCAAAAAATTCAGGGTCAAACTCATAAGAATCTCTCATCTCATCAAAACCAAGAACTTCAATTTTCATCTCAATCATCAAAGATCTTCTACTCAATGCATCAGCAACTCGATTAGTGACTCCACTCTTATGCTTTATCACAAATGTTTAACTCTGCAAATACTCAACCCATTTCATATGTCTCTAATTCAACTTATTTTGACTGCCCAGATATTGTAATGCCTTATGATCTGCATACAAGACAAATTCACTAAGTATCAAATAATGTCTCCATTTCTTTAGTGCTTGAACAATAGCATAGAATTATTGATCATACATAGAATATTTCCTTCTAGCATCATTCAACTTTTCACTAAAGAAAGCAACAGGTTTACCTTCTTGACTCAACACAGCTCCAATTGCACTTCCACTTGCATCACATTCTACTTGAAATACCTTACTGAAATTAGGTAATGCCAACATAGGTAATTTAGCAACCTTTTGCTTCAGTCTCAAAAATTTTGTCAGCTCCATGTGTCTACTTGAATTCTCTTTTGTCTCCTCTCATAGTTTCAGTCATAGCATTACAAATTGAACTAAAATTTCTTATGAACTTTTGGTAAAAACTTGCCAAACCATAAAATAATCTTACCTCACTAGCATTCATAGGTGTAGGCCAATTTAAAATAGTTTCAACCTTTTCATGATCCATCTTCAAACCATCATCTGAAATAACAAATCCCAAATACACAATCTCTTATTTCATGAATGAACACTTTTTTAGATTTATGAGGAACTTTTCCTCTTTCAATAGCTACAAAACTTGTCTAACATGCATCAAATGTTCTTCTCTGGTCTTACTGAATATCATAATGTCATCAAGATATACAGTCACAAACTTACCCAAGAATTTCTTCAAA
The DNA here is from genome assembly GCA_027943335.1 of Chamaecyparis obtusa. Lineage (NCBI taxonomy): Eukaryota > Viridiplantae > Streptophyta > Pinopsida > Cupressales > Cupressaceae > Chamaecyparis > Chamaecyparis obtusa. The sequence goes on along the minus strand of BSBK01003847.1, from coordinate 858,008 downwards.
ACTGCATTCATCAACCTCATAAAAGTACTCAGTGCATTAGTTAAACCAAAAGGCATAGCCAACCACATGTACAAACCTTCTTTTGTCTTGAAAGCAATATTCCATTCATCACCTTCTCTAATTCTGATATGATGATACCCACTTTTCAAATCAATCTTTGTGAAATACTTTTCTTCAGTCAAACTATCCATTATGTCATCCATTATTGGTATAGGAAACCTATACTTCACTATTATCTTGTTCATTTCTCTGGAATCAGTACACATTCTCCATTCTCCATTCTTTTTTGGTGCCAATACAATAGGTAATGCACAAGGACTCAAAATTTCTTTGATCAAACCTTTCTCCAGCAACTCTTGAATCTATCAGTTCAATTCCTGATTATTGGTATGTGTCAACCGATGAGGTGCCTTAATCGGTAAACTAGCTCTAGGGATTAGATCCATACAATGATCAATGCTTCTTTTTGGTGGAAAACCATCAGGTACATTATCAGAACTAATATCACTATACTCAGTGAGTAACTTACCAATCTCCTCAAGGACATTATCCTCTATTTTCTTACTCAATTTGTTAGGGATCAGATCAAAACATACATCATTCTTCTTCAAAGAGTTAACAAACTTTCACAGATATGAAAACATTGTTAGAAAGTAAAGTCCACCAAGATAACTGAGAGGCGGGGGGGGGGGGGGTGGGTGGGGTGGGGGGGGGGGGGGTGAATCATTTATTAGATAATTATAACTTTTATCATCTTCAATAACATTAAACCATATAAGCAATATAATTACCAACCATAGAAAGATATTCATACACAATAACACAATGACACAAGATATGCTGACTAGGGAACCTCTTGATCAAAGAGTAAACCCCAATGGGAATGATGCCCACAAAAGATGCACTAATATGAATATTCCTTGTGAAAGGATGGACTTTGTTAGGAGTCTTATGAAATACATTCAGTACATATGAATCCCTGTTAGGAGATTTTGAATCTATGTTAAAAGATTCTAACCCTGTTAAGAGTTATGGAAGACAAAAGGACCCACTACCCAAATAGCTTGAGGGTAAGATCACTAAACACACTATCCAAATAATCTTTGCATTACTCAACATAATAATATGTTACCTCTTCTCTGACTATGCCAAACCACACTCACTATTACATCAGATCTCAATTTCACATCTCTGTACCTTGCATGTCTTCCTTCACATATTCGCTTTCATACTAAGCTCTTTTCTTCACTTCATGCATATAGAATCACACACAATGGCTACTTCCATATGAAAACTACATTACAAAAAGGAAATACATTCCTTTCTTTATACCACACTCAAATAATTAAAAACGAGTTGGCATACAATTACAAAATAAAATTTTCCACACGCTACATCAAAATTACACAAACCTATCAGCTTCCAAATGCAATAAATCTTCACTCATGTGACCTCAAAGTTTTTTTTGTCATCCATGTCACTATTAATGTGTCTTCAAACTACCTTCAAATATGCAAAACTAGATTCCATCCCGATTAGGAGATATCATCTGATTTCCACAAACCACTACTCAGGAACACTGCTTGAATACCGCTTCCACCAAAATGCTCATAACTTCCATGAATAAATGAATTACTATCTACACTCTTAACCATAGACATATAACATATCACAGAGTATATCCTCAACATTTCATAGCTCCAACTACAATAACTCATGTGCGCTAATCCAAACTCTATAATTATAGTCATGAATGCAACAACAATTGCTACAAAATGGCTTCCAAACATTTAGAATTCATTCCTAACAATCTCCCCCATCAGCATTGATGACAACATAGATGAAAAAATCCAATGTTCCAAAAATCCAATATTGCAACACTGCTTCTTCAAATCCTCTTCATCAATTAAATCTTGCTTCGTTATCCTATTCATTTCTCTCCAACAGATGTCTCAGATGGTTTTTCATGTATACTTCTCCCCCATTGACATCAATGACAAAAAATTCATCACTATGTCAACAACAGCTCAATGTCAAAAGACACTATTTAGAAAATACATTTACTAGAATCCTCATGACTCAGCTCAGATACACATACTCACCCATAGAGGAAGTACCAACATCTAGTCCAGAAGAAAGGTAAGGCTCATATACCACTAGATGGATGCAACCAACTACATCACTTTTCAAAAGTAGGCTGGGGCATAACCCCAAGCATACCTCTAAAATACTCAAATGTATCCTTAGGAAAAGGCTTTGTGAATATATTTTCTATCTGCTCCTTTGTACTTATGTACAAGTCTGACTTCTTTCTTAGCAACTTTCTCTCTTACAACATGATACTTAATCTCTATATGCTTTGTCTTAGAATGTAATACAAGATTCTTAGACATACTAACTATGCTAGTGTTGTCACAATGTATGACAATAGGTTCAACAAATTTTATTCCAATATCCTTTAGCATTTTCTTCATCCAAATTATCTGGTTACAATTATTTGTTGCTGCTACATATTATGCTTCTTCTTTGCTTTGTGAGATACAATAAGCTTCTTTCTTAGCCAAGAAACTAATCTTCCTCCAAGGAAAAATGCTCCACCATTGGTGCTTTTCTTATCATCAACACTGCCTCCCCAATCAGCATCTATATATGCACATAGGGTAAAATAATCAAATTTTTCATACCATAGTCTGTAGTGCATTGTGCCTCTCAAATATCTTAGTATCCTCTTTACTATTGCATAATGTGATTCTCTAGGTTCAACTTGAAATCTTGCTACAATTCCAACTGAATGTGCTATATCAGGTCTTGTATGAGTCAAATACTATAATCCTCCAATCATATATATGTATTTCTTCTGTTCTACTACAGGAGTCTCATCTATGCTAGATAACTTATGTCCAATCACTGTGGGTGTTCCAACTGGTTTACAATTCTCCATTCCAAATCTTTTCAACAAGTCATTCAAGTACTTTTTCTGACTTACAAAGATATCATCATTGTTTTGTATTATCTATAATCCCAAAAAGTATTTCATTTCACCAATCATACTCATTTCAAATTCAGTCTTCATTTCATTAGCAAATTTTTCATTAGCTTCATCTTCTCCTCCAAAGATAATGTCATCAACAAAAATAACTATAACCAACAAACCATTTCCAATTTCTTGTGTACAGATTGCTATCAGTTGTTCCTTTTGTAAATCCCAATTTTAACAAATAGTTATCCAGTCTTGCATACCAAGTTCTAGGTGCTTGTTTTAGTCCATATAAAGCTTTCTTCAATTTACATACCATGTGTCCTTCTTGAGTTAAGGGAAAACCATCAAGCTGCTCAATGTAGACTTCTTCCAATTCTCCATTCAGAAATGCTAACTTCACATCCATCTGATATACTTTAAATTTATTGTAAGCTGCATAAGCCAAAAACATTCTTACTACTTCAATTCTTGCAATAGGTTCAAGGGTTTCTTCATAGTCAATTCCTTCTTTGAGTAACCCTTACATACTAATCTTGCTTTGTTTATTACTACTTCTCCTCATTCATTCATCTTGTTTCTGAATACCTATTTAGTTTTAATAACATTCTCGTCTTTAGGTCTAGGGACCAATTCCCATGTCTTTTTCTTTTCAATTTGATTTAGTTCTTCTTTCATAGCATTTGTCCAACTTTCATCTTCACAAGCTTCATTAGTAGTCTTAGGTTCAATTTGAGAAATCAAACATAATTGTTCTTGTTCCTTATTTCAAGTTAGAACTACTCTTTTGATGCTCCCAATAATTTGTCCAATAGGATGATTTCTTAACAAACTCTTGCTAGGTGTCATTGTCTCAGATCTATCTTTAGATGTTGGTTCTTCAATGACTTGACTATGGCTTTCATTCAACAAATCACTGTCAGTTTCATAAAATAATTCAATAGATCCAATGTTAGGTTTAGGATGAGCTTCTTCATATGATTCATAATCAAGCATTCTTTCTTGAATTTTGTACTTTTTATCAACTTTAACATTTGCACTTTCAACAATAGTCTTATTTCTTTTATTGTAGCATCTATAGGCTTTTCTTTTCAAAGAATATCCAAGAAATATACCTTCATCACTTCTAGGATCAAACTTTCCAATATCATCATCTCTCTTTATATAACATTTGCTTCCAAAAATTCTAAAATACTTAACTGACAGTGCATGTCCAAACCATAATTCATAAGGTGTCATGTCTGTGTCTACTCTGATTTGTACTTTGTTCATTGTATACAATGTTGTGTTCAATGCTTCTCTCTAGAATATCTTCCCCAAATCATTTTCAAACAACATAGCTCTTGCTGCTTTAGTCACTAATCCATTTCTTCTTTCTACAATGTCATTTTGTTTAGGTGTTCTAGGGGCTGGATACTATCTCTTAATACCATTTTCTTCACAAAAGGTGTTAAAATCTCTAGAAGTAAATTCTCCACCTCTATGAAATCTCAAACATTTAATGTTTATTCCAGATTCATTCTCAACTTTATTCTTAACAATTTTAAACTTATCAAATGCTTTAGATTTTTCTTTAAGAAATGCAATCCACATCATTCTAGTAAAATCATCAACAAGAATCATAAAATACATTTCTCCATAGAATCCTCTAGTCCTAGTAGGATTGCTCAAATTTGTATGAACAATTTCTAGCTTCTCTGTAGATGTAATTTTTTTACTGGGAAAAGAACTTCTCTTTTGTTTATCCATTACACATTCTTTGCAAATCATGTTAGTAGGCTTCATAATTTTAGGCAAATCTCTTACTGCAAGTGTAGTACTTACTTTCACAATGTTATCAAAGTTTATATAAAAAAAGCTTCCATGCCATAACCAACTATCATCAATCTTAGTAATCAAACATGTCATCTCAGTAGGATTCAACTGAAATACATTACCTCTCATTCTAGATCCAGTCCCAATCAGATTTCCATCTTTATCCTTTATCACACAAGTTTTCTCAGTAAACCAAACTTGATATCCCTTATCAACTAACTATCTAACACTCAAAAGATTATGTTTCAAGCCATCCACAAAATAGACATCATCAGTATTAGTCTTTCCATCAACAATAATAGATACTATACCTTTAATCAAACAAGGTGCATTGTTTCCAACTCTAACAACTCCATCATATTCATTAAACTTTATGAAATTTTTCGTGTCTCCAGTCATATGATGTGAACAACCACTATCTATAATCCAATTAGCTTTCTTTTCAACTTGATAAACTAAGGATTTTTCTTCCTTAACATCAATTTCGGGATTCTCTTCTTTAGTTGTTACAAATCCTATGTCATCATTATTCTCGGTATCACTTTGACTTAAAGTTGTTTCTATACTAGCTTCAAGATCTTCATCATTAGAATAATAACATTCCTTAGATCTTCTAGGTTTGAAATTGTTTATGTACTTTTTAAATCTCTTAGGACATTTAGATGGAAAATGACCATTCTTGACAAGTCCAACATTTAAATATTTTCTTACCGTCTGATTCTCTTTTCACAAGCAAGCCAATACCTTCTTCAATCTTCTTGTCTTCTTCATTTCTAGATCTTTTGCTGCCAGCATAATCTCTGCTCACACTGATGCTTCTTGAAAATGTAGGGTGAACACTAAGAGAACTGAATGTTGTTTCCATTCTAGGTAAGTCTCCTGATAATCTCAAGTTCATTTCTACTACGTCCAATCTTACAAGAAGAGTCTCTCTTGTAAATTTTTTAGTACAAGGTAGAACTTGTTCAATCATCTGTGTTGTCTGCATAAATACAGGAGTCAATGTCCTCAAAATTTTCAATATCACTTCATTCTCTATCTTTTTTCCTCCACAAGATTTTATACCTATAATAATTTTTGACATTCTACCAAATTTAATGATATTTTTTCAAATATTTTACTTGACTGTACTCATTCTCTAGAAGGGCTCTCAAAAGTGCTTCTCTTACAAGTATGTTACACATGAATAGATCTCTCTGATCAGTAGTACATGTTTCAAGATTATCTTCTTCAATGATAGTCTTATCTTTCTTTTTAATCAACCAATAACCTGGTCCTAAACATAGTAGGTGTGTCTTCATCTTTTCTTTCTAGCTATTAAAATTTGCTCCATCAAACCTAGGGCTTTCTTTCCTAAAATTCACCATGGATCTCCTTAAGTTGTTAAACTTCTTTTTCAAGGACCTGCTACTTTGATACCAATTGTTAGAAAGTAAAGTCCACCAAGATAACTGAGAGGGGGGGCTGAATCAGTTATTAGATAATTATAGATTTTATCATCTTCAACAACATTAAACCATATAAGCAATATAATTACCAATCATAGAAAGATATTCATACACAATAACACAATGACACAAGATATGTTGACTAGGGAACCTCTTGATCAAAGAGTAAACCCCAGTGGGAATGATGCCCACAAAAGATGCACTAATATGAATATTCCTTGTGAAAGGATGGAATTTTTTAGGAGTCTTATGAAATACATTCAATACATATGAATCCCTGTTAGGAGACTTTGAATCCCTGTTAAAAGATTCTAACCCTGTTAATAGTTATGGAAGATAGAAGGACCCACTGCCCAAACAACTTAAGGGTAAGATCATTGAACACGCTGTCCAAATAATCTTTGCATTAATCAATAGAATAATATGTTACCTCTTCTCTGACTATGCCAAACTACACTCATTGTTACATCAGATCTCAATTTTAGATCTTTGTACCTCACATGTCTTCCTTCACATATTCATTTTCATACTAAGCTCTTTTCTTCACTTCATGCATACAAAATCACACAAAACCGCTCCTTCCATATGAAAACTACATTAAAACAAGGAAATACATTCCTTCCTTTATGCCACACTCAAATAATTACAAATGAGTTGGCATACAATTACAAAATAAAAGTTTTCGCATGCTACATCAAAATTACACAAAACTGTCAGCTTCCAAATACAATAAATCTTCACTCGTGTGACCTAGAAGTCTGTGTTGTCATCCACATCACTATCAATGTGTCTTGAACTTCCCTTTAACTATGCAAAACCAGATTCCTTCCTGATTAGGAGATATCATCAAATTTCCACAAACTGCTACTTAGGAACACTGGCTGAATACTGCTTCCACCAAAATGCTCATAACTTCCATGAATAAAATAATTACTATTTGTGCTCTTAACCATAGACATATAACATATCAAAGAATATATCCTCAACATCACATAGCTCCAACTACAATAAATCATGTGTGCTAATCCAAACTCTGTCTGCTTCTCTGAAAGTCTTCGGTAAATCACTGTGTTGACATCAATGACAATCATTGTCATGAATGCAAAAAAAAACTACTACAAAATGGCTGCCAAACATTTAGCATTCATTCCTAACATTGGTAGAGGAATTTTGATTAGTAAGATCAAACAAGATGATGTGAGATACTTATGCAAGATCCTAACCACTAAGTTTTGTGCAAATTCAAGAGAGGATAACATGGTAGCTAGAATGATACATGTAACTTATCTAATGTGTGTTGATAAGGTACAAGTTGATATGTGTGAAATTCTAAGAGTTCAATTATTTGAGAACTTGGAGAAGATTAAGAAAACTAAGTATACACAGTTTAGGTTCTCATCCTTAATCACCTATATATTTTTTCATCTATTGGGAAGATTTCCTTACACCATTGGAAATGATTGGAATGATGGCCTAAATACAATGGAAAGGATTAACCTAGTGTATAGAAGACATGTTATTGAAAAAGTAAATGAGAGTGCAGTACTGGTAATCAAGACATTTCAGAATATTATTTCTAGCAGATCAAGGATCCCAAAGTCTCTTGTGGAGAAGTATAAAGATGACATATGTTTTATGGTGGATACTGACTTTACCTATATTGAAGTAGTATAACCTAGAACAGAGTTCATAGACCCTCTTGGCTATGAGATATCTAAGGTAGAGACAAAAGAGTACTATAGTAGAGATAATATTTTTCAAGAGTTATAAGGATAGTATATATATTTTATACTATGGCCACAATTTTGAGATTTTGAAGTTGTACACTTAGCCAATTTTCTCATATGTTGCCACCAATGACAAAGTGAGAGATTGTTGGAAATTTGGCTAAGTTGATTACATAGATGTTGTCATTATGGAAACATATGATCCACATGAAGATCACACAGGTCACAAAGCAAGTATGATAGAGCACAATGCAAATTTGGCTAAGTTGATTACATAGATGTTGTCATTATGGAAACATATGATCCACATGAAGATCACACAAGTCACAGAGCAAGTATGATAGAGCACAATGCAAATTTGTCTAAGTATGAGACAGTATTTTTACTAGTGAACCTGGACACAATTTTTGTTTGCGATGTTGATTGGAGTAATTTCAATGCTTGTGCACTTGAACATAGACTCTATGATGACTATTGAACACCCATCTCAGAGTGCAGGTCAACATGACATGTACAGAAGAAGTTATGATAGTTTTACCGAAGACAGTGTTAAGCCGACAGGATAGAATATGAAGACATAATTGGTAAAGAGTTAAGGGATTATTTTGTTTATCAAAATAATGACTTAAAAATATAAAGGTATGACATCATAGATGTTAACTCTTGGATAAATTTATTTGTATAAATGTAATTGTAATTGTGAGAAAAGATATAGATGTATAGTGAAGTAATGAAATGTAATGAAGTAGTGATATGATGCGAAATATATCATGCATATGTAATAGCGATAGTGAAAGAGCAGTGAAGAGATATTGATGCAAGTAGTATAAGGTTATGTACCTTAACCTATTTTTGTAATCAATGTATATTGTACATTACTTGTTTGGGTAGTGGGCTCATCTGGTAATCACATTTTGTACTGCCAACTCTTAACAGGGTTGAGATTTCTAACAAGGCCTATAGTCCCTTAATAAGGACTGATACACTATATGTTTGTAATAGACTCCTAATAGGATCAACATCCTTAACATGATACTTTTGATTAGTGGATCTTTTTGGGTACCATCCCCACCGGGGTTTCTCCTTGGCCAAGGTTTCCTTGAGAACAAATAATGTGTTATGAGTTCTTTAGTTTTATTACTATGCATGTTGTTTAGCTTCCTATGTTATGGATGTATAAAGATAATCTATTATATCCATAATTGGGCAAAAGATAAAGTTTGTAGAATATTGATTCACCCCCCCTCTTGTTACAAGTAGTGGTTGTCATTGCACAAAAAGATCAACCTGTTAATGCCTGATACAACCACTACACTTATAGAAGACACATGAGGCTATTAGACTATTTCATAAATCCTGAGGGGAGTGCTGACCATTTTTCCAACATTCTCCCCTTCAGTGTTACTCAAGGGGATTCAAACCTATGACCAAGCTTTGATACCACTTGCTACAAGTAGTGGTTGTCGTTGCACCAAAAGATTGACCTGTTAATGCCCGATACAACCACTAGACTTATAGAAGACACATGAGGCTATTAAACCATGTCACGAATCTTGAGGGGAGCACTGACCATTTTTCCAACAAACATTACTAACAGGTTCTTCCATCAATGGTAACAAGATTTATTTCCTTCCATCAGCCACAATAATATAGTTATGCAATCTCCCATCATATATAGCATGTCTATCATATTTCCAAGGTCTACCCAACAAAATATGACAACAATCCATAGGCATGATATCACACAACACCTTATCATAGTACTTTCCAATCTTCAAATTCACATAACATTGTTCACTTACCAAGAGTGTATGCTCATCTTTGATCCATAAAATTTGATAGGGCTTCGGATGTACCAACCTTTCCAACTACAATTTTGCGACCATCTCTTCAAATGCCAGATTCTACGAGCTACCACTATCAATGATTACCTTCCAAAATTTGTCAGAAACTCTACATTTGGTCTTGAAAAAACTTATCCTTTTTGGATCTTCCTTCATGCTTTCATTCAATAGTGCTCTCCTTACCATCAAGTTATTTTATTTCTCAGGTTCATTCAGTGACTCTTCTCGCACCAAACAATTTCTACTTCTACCAGCCTTCTTACTAGCATGTGTACATTCAAAAGATGTATGTCCTTCTTCTCCACAATTGTAACAAGTTCCTTGGAAATTTCTCCTACCATTACCACCTCGGTAGATACTACCTCTACCTCTAGAACTTTCACCTTTCCACTTGATATTTGCTTTGTCCTGATTTGTCTTTTCCAGTTCAGATCTACCATTTTCACCATTGGATATTCCTCTTCCTTTAGGCAATCTACCACCTTGACCTCTTTGTCTTTTCTCATGTCTCTTGTTCAATTTCTCCTCGGCCTTGAAATAAAATTGATGAACCTCTTCAATGTTCTCCAACTTGACCATACTAATTTCCTCTAGGATGGAAACTCTCAAACCATTTAGGTATCTGCTGATTCTTTCCACATCATCTTCATCATGTCCAAATCTGATATCTAATCTATAAAATTCCTTAGTATACTCTTTTATCAAGCTATCTTTTTCCCTCAAACTTTGCATTCACGGAATAAGGTTAATCTTATAATCACAAGGTAAGAATTTTCCTTTCAATTTTTTCACCATTTTACTCCATACCTTGATTTTGTCTTTGCCTTTCATTTTCCTATCTAGCTGCAGATGTTCCCACTATAAGGATGCATGACTTTTCAACTTTTTGCTTGCAATATTCACCTTCTTATGCTCAAGAATGTTTTCATATTCAAAGTATTTTTCCATCTTGGTGATCCAGTCCACCAATTCATCAGAATCTAGCTTTCCACCATACTCAGGGATTGAAATGTGGTGTTGACTTCAGACTTGTCAAAGCCTTAAAAAATCTTTCTTCACCTTGATCCATAACAGGGGTAGGTTCTGCATTCATCTGTTCTTCTTCAAATTCATCATCACTAACATCTTTGAGATGTCTGCCTCTTCTTTGGGTTGTTTCAATAGCTTCTAACCTCGTAGCAATATGCCTTAGCATATTTGCCAATCCTGGATCTTCATCTCACCTCCCACGAACCATATTGACAACCCTCTGCAATTGTAGGTTAGATCACAATCTGCTACCCCACAATAATTCAACTAGGGCTTCAAGTGGAACCTACAAACCTAGGTCCGTAGAACTAGATCAAGATCTCACCTCACTCTAATACCACTTGATGCAAGGTAGGATGCATGAAGGGCCAAACAATGGCATACCCTAATGATCCAAGCCTGTACAACACATGCAGAAGAAACAAACAACAACAGTAAGAGAGAGAATGCCAAATCTTTCATATATTATCATGAAATAGAACCATACATGTTAGGTTGTAAGACCTTCCCGTTTAGAGCTAGATATTAGAATGAATCATAGAAGTCCTCAAACATACGAGGATCTATCACAAACCTCCAATCTAATGTCTACCATCTTCTATCAAAACTGCCTCCTAAAACTACAACTAAACAACTACATTTATGCAAGAAGCTATAGAGCTGAGTCAGCCTTTAGATCCATAATCAATAGAAGGAATGGTCAGATCTAGGACCACATAGTTCCCAATGATGGATTCCAACATTAAATCTATGATCCAATATAAATGCACAAGTCATCCATAATAGAAACTAAAAATAGACCCATCGGTGAGCAAGGTAACCGAGCAGTAGACAAGCAATGTTGAACTCTAGTGAAATAACTGACCACACTCGGTAACCAAAGGAAAGCGACCAACTACTGACCAACTTAGTCAAAGCAAGAACCAAGCAACACAGACAAAACTCCAAATTGTTTTTGGTGACACAGGATTGCCAAGGACCTAAGATGCTCCTATATCACACTTGCACATTTTACATGGGTGCCTAACATGACCTAGTATCTAGGACCCATTATACATTTTCATCTAACTTTATGAGCTTAAATGCATTCCCCTAACTTTCACTTAAGGGGATTTTTTGTGAAATTAAATATTCCTAATTACACTTTGCTTAAGTTTACTTAGAATATTGCATTGCATAGTTGTTTTTCATTGAGACACCTAGGAGTTTACATCTCATTTTAGCACATGGTGTTGGATAATTCCACTTTAGGTAGTGATAGTTGTTATCTTTTTGCACTTTATGTGTGAGATCCACCTTTAGTGCTCTTATCTAATTATCATCCTCTCATTATTTCACATGTTGCACATACTTTTTTGTATAATGGAGGATGATCGACCTTTGGTAGACATGTCATTACACCTTTTTAAGGTGATAGGTCATAAATTGAATTAATCCTAGTTATTATGCATTGACTTTATATTCAGGCACATCTACTTTATATTTTTTCATTGTATTTCACTATTGATCAATATTGAATCAATCATTTGATCATCATTTTTCCTATCTCTCTTTTGCTATCAATTGAGCTTCTAGATCTTGCCATTTTTATTTTTTCCTTAGGAATATTTTTACACTCCCTAGGGGGGATGATACAAATTGGGGCATGAGTGCAGGTTCTAAAGGTGTGGATTTATTTAAGACTAGTTCACCTTGGGAATTAGTCTAGAAGTTCTCTCCTAAGCAGAGAGATAGTGAGAATCTTCCATTCTAGTCTTCTCTACAATAATAACTACAACACTACATGATACTAGCACGACTCAAAATCATGGTTTCATGCAAAGGTGACATGTTGAATTCTTTGGATCACTCTAACCTTAGGCTATGTCATGAAATTATACAATAATATTTAATTACAAGACAAAACCAAAGCTAATAAATTATGTTAACAAGATACTACCTACGACTCGATAGCAACATTTAGAAATGAGAAATATCTTTAATAGCATATAGCTTGTCACATTCCCTAATTAGACTTCCATCTTTATAGTTACATGTTGGATATTTTTATTGTTTTTTATTATGTGAGGAATGTAATGTAGTAAAGTGCATAATATAGAAAATGGAGCTATTTTTTCATTGATTCGATATTTTTATGTATCAATTATAATCTATTTTCATTAATGGAGTGTTGGAATTATGATGAATTTTGGGTGTAGTCATAAAGAGTTATGTGTTTAGTTTTCATTGATGGCAACTAAGTAAGAACAATAAAGTAATATAATCAGTGAAGTGAGGACACAATCGATAAGAATGATTTGTGATCAGTAATGTAGGAAATTGGATAAGTCTAGAATATCGATAGATAGTGAGGACAACACTTTGGTGGTGATCTTGGTAGAAATGAAATCATGAGATGTGGTGATGTAGGGTGCTCCCATTAATACCACAAACACATAACAGAAATAGAGAAACAACAACAATTTGCAATAATAGAAAATGGGCTTCTTATTATCTCCACAAATGTGGAATTACAAATTTCAGAATTACAATATGCAAAGCCACATGGGCATTTTCCCTTACAATATTCTATAGGACAAAGCCTTGAATCATTACCTAGATCTCCCAGAACTACCCTAGAAAACACTACGGGCCTTTCTTATATAGGAAACTTCCACCACCTAAGAAGGTTCCAGAAATTTAGCCCTTAAGGGTGACTTCCGTAAGAATTATTTTATTTTCATTTTATTTTACATAGGGTCGGCTCCAAATAATTAAAAAATATGGTTATAGGTACTCCAACTTCTGGAGGCCATAAATTTCTAACTTTAGCTCTATTTTTCTATTGTAACCACTTTTCAGAAATGGCAGGACTTGATCTACAGTGCCTAACTTGTGCAAGGTCTGAAGCCTCTAAGGTGTTCAAAATTGAGCTTAAAGATTTCATAACCAAAAACCTCAATAACTTCACTGATACAATGATATGGTAATGAAACTCAACTAGTAGGCTGATATGACTAAGATGAACCTCCACCTATGAAATCAAAACATTCCAAGATCATATGACCAACTTAATAAAAATAGTAAGTTCCCATAAATAGCAGCTCTGCACAAGATAGCCCTTATTGAAAAGAAACCAAAAATATTTTTGGGTGATGTAAGATTGCTCTTACACCCAAGATGCTCTTGCACCAGACTCTTAGGGTAATTTGAGAAGTGACCCTATCACGTCTTAGGTGTGCAGACGAAAACCAAAGTTTTTAACCTCCTCCCTTGTCATCCATGATGAATCTTCAATAGGTCATCCTTCCCATTTGACCAGATATTCTTCATCCATCTTGTTCCTTGTGCTTCTTCCAACATGACTATCCAATATATCCTCAATCTCTTTGGTAGCTGAAGTAGTTGCTAGAATACTCCAATGTGCTTATTTGATCTCATCTTCAACACTAGCTCGCTCATGATATTTTGTCAGATCTAAAATGTTAAATACTGGTGAAATATTCATCTTAGTAGGAAATTCTACCTCATAATAATTTCTTGAATCATGCTTCTTCAGTATCTTACATGGCCCAAACTTCTTCATTTTCAACTTTTTATATGTACCAACTAGAAATTGTTGCTTTCGTAAATGAACTATGACTTCATCTCCAACTTGAAATTCCTTATGCCTCCTTTTCTCATCAGCCTTAGCTTTATATTGCGCATTCATCTTGGTAATATGCTTCCTCACTTCCTCATGGATGTTCCTCAAATGTTCTACGCAATCCTTAGCTTCAACACTTCTCATTTCTCCTTTATTTATCTTCCTCAACTCAAATGCATTTATGGGACTACTTCCATATACAATCTAGAATGGTGATTTACCAGTGCTCCTATTAACAAAATTATTGTATGTAAATTTTTCCTATGTCAAAATAAAATCCCATCTTGTTGGCTTATCTCCAACCAAACATCTCAGCAAATTCCCCAAACTCCTATTCACCACCTCTATCTATCCATCAGTCTGTGGATGATGTGATGAGATGAACTTCAAATCTGTCTTTAATTTCTTCCACAATCTATGCCAAAAATATCCAACAAACTTAGTTTCCCGATCTGAAACTATACTCTTTGGCAAGCCATGTACTCTCACCACTTCTTTGAAAAACAATTCTGCCACATGAACTACATCATTAGCCTTCTTGCAAGGAATTAAATGTTCCCTCTTTAAAAAAATTTCAACCACCAAAAAAATTGAATCATGCCCCTGTTGAGTCATTGGTAAACCAAGAATAAAATCCATACTGATATCCTTCGAAGGATTTTTTGGTATAGGTAATGGTTGATACAACCCTATATTCTGCTTTACTCCCTTTTCCATCTGACATACTCTACAACTCTATACAAACTTCTTGCCATCTTGCTACAATTGTGGCCAGTAATAATTCTCACTAACTAGAGAAAGGGTTTTATCATGACCAAAATGTCTAGCCAATCTATTAGGATTAACAAGGCATAAATAATAGTTACATGCAAATATAACCAATATCAGAACAACCATAAATGACATAGAAGAGAACACAAAGACACAAAGATTTAACATGGTTCACCCAATCCCTAGGCTATGTCCATCAACAATGAGTCCAATATTATTATTATCAAGTGATTACAACCTAATTACAATCTGTAATCCCTTATAGCTAAATTCTGCCACAAGTACAAAAATATACATCATGAAAACCCTAACCCTAAGCCATATTATACAATATTTTACTACTTTAGGGTTAGAATGAGCTACAACATGGTGGCCCAAAATTAGCTAAAAATATTTTAGCCCCAAAAAATTTGCCGAAAATATGTCAGCATCGAACCCTTGCGCGGGGCAGAAGGAAAAGTGTACAGTACTTTCCTGGTCAGTCACAACAAGCTAACACAATGCTCTACTATGCTTCTCTATGATGAGATTCTCCCTCATAGAACTTTGTGGAATGCACAACTGGCTCCCTCTAAATAGCATATCATCTTGGATGAGGAAATCCAACCACTTCATTCTATCTAGAGTAATAGGTTCTATACAAGCTTTCCAAGCTTTGCCAAAATCAAGATCCTCTGGATATAAACTCTTGAGTTCCTTGGAGCCAAGCACCTCAATCTGCATCTATGCTAGCAAAAATTTTCTTATTCTTAGGGCATCTACAACCTTATTAGACATTCCACTACTGTGTTTCAAAAACTCAACCCATTTCAAATACCTTTGAGTCAAATTTCTTGGACTGTTCAAATATTACAAAGCTTGATGATCAGTATACAAAAAAAAATCCTTAGGAAGAAGATAGTGTCTCCACTTCTTTAATGCATGAACTATAGCATAAAATTCATGATCATAAAATTTTTTTTTCTCTTGGCATTATTTAACTTCTCACTGAAATAAGAAACATGTTTACCTTCTTGGCTCATAACAACTCCTATTAAAGTATCACTAGCATCACAATCTACTTGAAACACCTTATTAAAATATGGAAGTGCTAAAATAGGTTGTTTTTTAACCTTCTATTTCAATATTTTAAAACTCTTATCTACCCCAGTAGCCCATTTAAACTATTTTCTATCCCCTCTCATTGTTTCAATCAAGTGTCCAAAAATACTGTTAAAACTTCCAATAAACTTTTTGTAAAATCTAGCCAAACCATGAAAAGATCTTACCTCAATAGCACTCCTTGGATTATTCCATTCAAGGATAGCTTGCACTTTTTTAGGGTCCATTTTATGACCTTCCACTAAAACTATAAATCTCAAATACACTAACTCCTTCACAAAATTGAACTTCTTCAAATTAATCAACAATTTCTCTTCTCTCAGCTTCTCAAACACCATAAGGATATGCATTGTATGCTCCTCCAATGTATTACTAAAGATAAAAATATCATCTAGGTAAACAATAATAAACTTACCTAGAAATTCTTTTAGAACCTTGTTCATGAGCCACATGAAAGTTCACGGTGGATTGGTTAGCCTGATGGGTAGGTTAGGATAGACTAGCTAGTCTATGCCTCTGATCCTTAACCAGGATCCTAGTGCTCTCTTGACACATATGAAGGTCTATAGGATTCCCTTCTCATTAAAGGATCCCCTGACCTAGCCTAACCTGACCACCAAATGTAGCCCTATCATCTTGCAACCTATCAAGTATTGCTTCCTAACACCATTCCTTACATAGGCTTATAAGGGTCTTTTAAGGTTCAGTTACCTTCCCAAGCTTTGACAAAGAAATTGATGATTTCCAAGGTGTTTTTGGGACATTTGAATCATCTCCAAGGAATTAGTGAGATTGGGTTATCGCCCAATTTCATACTTCCTTACCAAAACAGGGCTACAAGGAAGTGCCCAATTAGGCCTCCCTCCAGCTTTCTACGACTTTTGACCACTTTCCTGCACTGAATCAAAATTCCTGTTCTAAAGGAACTTCACTAAAAATGAACAACCCTCAAATATTTTTGGGTTCTTGGGCCTCCATCTTTCCGTACAATGCTTCTTCCAAGAATGAGGGTTTTTAGTGCTTTTGGAGCCTCACAGAGTCACAGGTCTTCTTGGCTTTCTTCAACACCTTTCTTGGATTCCTCAAGGTCTCTCATCCATATCATTGGACCTTCATACATGTCCCTTGGCTCCCTCAAAAGGGATTTATTTGAAACTCTTTCCTCTATCTTCTAGATCACTTGTACTGTTGACCGCTCCTAATTGGGCATTGCCTTAGCTCGCCTAGGGCATGGTCAAACAAATAGATGCACTCACACTCTAGGGCCTTGCAAACATATTCATACAAGGTAGAGTTTTTACTACCAAATTCCAAGGAACCATGGTGTGGCCACTGTGGGAAATGGAGTTACAACCCTACATCTTCAAGTCTCTCTAAACTAGCAGCAAGCTGTCTAAAACAAAGAAATGAACAAAATGAACACTAAAACTTGAAAGAACTAAACCTAGCATACACACATGAAAATATAAATACACATAATAATGTCTCCTATAAAGATTCACCAAAATTCACTCTATTCACATGCAATCAATCCATAAAATAGTAACTGTTACACATAAAACTATGTTCAGCCTAGTCTTTCCATACAGAATCATACAAAATGATATCCAACCCCCATATTAGGGTTTTTCAGGTCATATATAACCTTCTCCTTAGGATAAGTGTTAGGTTAGGGGTTTTAGGCATTTAGGCAAAGGTTATAACCTTCAAAGGAAAATTTGTTGAGCAACTTTTGAAAAGTTGCTAGCAACTTTGGAGCAACTTTTTGTTGCTTGAGCATCTTTGCTCTTACATGACCAAATGACCAATTTTTAGGTCCTCCTAAGGCACACATGTGCTCATACCTCAACCAAACACCTTACCCTAGTCTCCTACTAAAATTATAGATCTCAAGCTCATATCTCAAGCTCACCTTACCTTAACCTCAGGATGACATCATGCCCTGAGTCATTGTGCCATTTACATCAAGAACCAGCTGAACTTCTAGGACCTAGCCTAGACCTCGCATGATAAAACATATGTGAGGTTTTTTGCTTACCTTAATTTTTTCAATGCTTCTATGCTGGGGTTATTTATTAGCCCTAATTTATTACAAATATATTTTTTTTGGGAATTAGTAGGAATGTGCTCCTATTTATTGATAGGTTTCTGGTTTACGCGACCCAGCGCGGCTAATGCTTGTCAAAAAGCATTTATAACTAATCGTGCAGGGGACTAGACACACACACTGAGCCAAGCTATTATTTTAATTACATGCTTCATTTTTGAAGTTCAACACACAACAAAATATGATGGTGGGAGTCCTTAAAAGGATTCTCCTATACCATACTCCCCCTCAGCACAAACTAAGGCACTTTGGGGTCAAGAAGAGCCAGGTCAACTCCAAACTTCTTGAACTATCCTTCCTCAATCCAAGTGGCTTTAGATTCAAGCTAATCCTTCCATTTGATCAGATGCTCCATGTAAACTTGATGCCTAGTAGTCTTCTTCACTCTAGATTCTAATATCTTCTTGTCTTTGGTTGGCTTCTTCTTGGGCATTGCATTGGTATCTATGTCTTGCAACACCTTTGGTGGATCCATACCTTGCTGCTTGATGTCTCCTTTGAACATGACCAAGTCTGTAACATTAAACACTAGTGAAATGGCTAAGTCTGATGGCAAGTCCACCTTATAGGCATTCTCCATATTTGGCTAAAATATGACATGGGCCCACTCTCCTCATTTGTAGCTTGGTGGGCATGCCCTTCTGCATCCTTTCTTTGTTAAGATGGACCATGACATAATCCCCAATCTAAAATTGTACTACTTTCCTCTTTTCATCCACTTTAGCTTTGAGTTTATGAGTAGACTCCATGATGGTTTTCTTCACTTGCTCTTGAACCTCCTTGATGGTTTGAGTGAAATCTTTAGCTTGTCCACTCTTCATCTCCATAGAACCTAAGTTCCTCAACTCACACACTCCTCTAGGGTGTCTTCCATACACAATCTAAAAAGGACTTCTTCCTATGGTCCTATTTACACTGTCATTATAAGCATATTCAGCTTGAGATATAACAAGATCCCAAGTTTTCCCATACTCCTTTGTCAAACACCTTAGCAAGTTGCCAAGCACCCTGTTTATGACTTCAATTTGACCATCAGTTTGAGAATGGTATGCTGAACTGAAAGAGAGATTAGTTCCCATCCTTTTCCATAAGGTTTGCCAAAAATGACCCATGAACTTGCTATCTCTATCAGACACAATACTCAAAGGGAGTCCATGAATCCTAACTACCTCTTTGAAGAAAAGATGTGCTACATAGCTTGCATCATGAGTAGTTCTACATAGAATGAAATGACTCATTTTAGAGAACCTATCTACTACAACATAGATGCTATCCATACCTGATTTGGTTTTAGGGATTCCAACCACAAAGTCCATGCTCACACACTCCCAAGGCCAATTTGGAATTGATGAAGGGTGCTCCCCTTAATACCACAAACACATAACAGAAATAGAGAAACAACAACAATAATTTGAATAATATGCAAGAACAGAAAATTGGCTTCTTATTATCTCCACATGTGGAATTACAAACTTTCAGAATTACAATATGCAAAGCCACATGGGCATTCCCTCACAATATTCTGTAGGACAAAGCCTCGAATCAATACCCAGATCTACTACCAAGAACTATTCCGAACTGCCTAAGACAATAATACAGCCTTCCTTATATAGGCAATTTTCCACCGCCTGGGAAGGTTCCAGAATTTTAGCCAATAAGGCCGACCAAACTTAGAATTATTTTATTTTACATTTTATTACATCATAGTCAGCTCAAGATAACCTTTGAAACTCGAACAGAAATTTTGAAGAAAATTATTTTCTGCCATTTCAGGTGGACCAACTTCCGAAGACCATAAGTCATCACCAGTTGACCCGATCGGCTATTATAACCCCATTTTGGAAATGCCACGAAGCGCTCTACAGGCTTGACCAGTGCAAGTGCCTGTCACCCAAATTTTTGACCTCATCTGGAGCCTCTAAAGCCTTGAAAACTGAGTTCAAAGTTTCTATACCCTGCTACCAATACCGAAAATCTTCAATATCTTCCAATATACACTTGATCTGGCAATGAAACTTTACTGGTACACTTATATGACCAAAATGAACCTCCAAGAAAGAAATTAGATCATTCTAAGAACATACCAAAAATAGTAACTTTCCATAAATAGCAGCTCTGCACAAAATAACCCTTATTGAATATAAAAATAGAAATGTTTTTGGGTGATGCAAGATTGCTCTTACACCCAGGATGCTCCTGCATCAGACACCCGGGGTAATTTAAGAAGTGACCCTGTCATGACTTAGGTGTGTAGAGGAAAACTAAGATGGCTAACCTCCTCCTTTGTCAGCCTTGATGAATCTTCAATAGGTCATCCTTTCCACTTGACCAGATATTCTTCATATGTCCTGTTCCTTGTGCTTCTGCCAACACGACTGTCCAGTATATCTTCGATCTCCTTAGTGTCTGAACTAGTTGCTGGAATATTCCACTGTGCTGCTATGATCTCATCTTCAACACCTCCTTCATGATACTCTATCAGATCTGAAATGTTAAACACTGGTGAAATATTTAGCTCAGTAGGCAATTCTACCTCATATGCATTTCCTGAATCATGTTTCTTCAGTATCCTGCATGGGCCAAACTTCTTCATTTTCAGCTTGTTATATGTACCAACTGGAAACTGCTCCTTCCGCAAATGAACCATGACTTCATCACCAACCTGAAATTCCTTATACCTCCTTTTCTCATTTGCCTTAGCCTTGTACTGTGTGTTCATCTTGATAATATGCTTCCTCACCTCCCCATGGATGTTCTTCAAGTGTTCTGCAAAATCCTCAACTTCAGCACTACTTATTTCTCCTTTATCTATCTTCCTCAATGCAGATGCATTCCTTGGACTACTTCCATATACAATCTGGAATGGTGATTTACCAGTGCTCCTGTTGATAGAATTATTGTATGCAAATTCCACCTGTGGTAAAATCAAATCCCATCCTGTTGGCTTATCTCTAACCAAACATCTCAGCAAATTTCCCAAACTTCTATTCACCACCTCTGTCTGTCCATCAGTCTGTGGATGATGTGATGAACTAAATTTCAAATCTGTCTTCAACTTCTTCCATAATGTATGCCTGAAATATCCAACAAACTTAGTGTCCCGATCTGAAACTATGGTCTTTGGCAAACCATGAAGTCTCACTACTTCTCTGAAAAACAATTCTGCTACATGAACAGCATCATTAGTCTTCTTGCAGGGAATAAAATGTGCCATCTTTGAAAATCTGTCAACTACCACAAAAATTGAATCGTGTCCCCGCTGTGTCCTAGGTAAACCAAGAACAAAGTCCATGCTGATATCCTCCCAAGGCTTCTCTGGTACAGGTAATGGCTGATACAACCCTATATTCTGCTTCACTCCTTTCACCATCTGACATACTCTGCAACTCTGTACAAACTTCTTCACATCTTGCTGCAACTGTGGCCAATAATAATTCTCACTAACCAAACCAAGGGTTTTATCATGACCAAAATGTCCAGCCAATCCTCTGCTATACTTCTCCTTGATGAGATTCTCCCTCATAGAACTTCGTGGAATGCATAACTGACTCCCTCTGAATAGCATATCATCCTGGATGATGAAATCCAACCATTTCATCCTGTCTAGAGTAACAGGTTCTGTACAAGCTTTCCAAGCTTCACCAAAATCAGGATCCTCTGGATATAAATTCTTGAGTTCCTTGAACCCAACCACTTCAATCTGCATTTCTGTCAACAATAGTTGCCTTCTGCTAAGAGCATCTGAAACCCTATTAGACTTTCCACTCCTGTGTTTCAAAACAAATGTATAACTCTGCAAAAACTCAACCCATTTCAAATGTCTTTGATTCAATTTTCCTTGACTATTCAAATATTGCAAAGCTTGATGATCAGTATACAAAACAAACTCCTTAGGAAGCAGATAGTGCGTCCACTTTTTCAATGCCTGAACTATAGCATAAAATTCCTGATCATAAACATAATGTTTTCTCTTGGCATCATTTAACTTCTCACTGAAATAAGCAATAGGTTTACCTTCTTGGCTCATAACAGCTCCTATTGCAGTACCACTAGCATCACAATCTACTTGAAACACCTTATTAAAATCTGGAAGTGCTAAAACAAGTTGTTCTGTAACTTTTTGTTTCAACAATTGAAAACTTTTTTCTGCCCCATTAGTCCACTTAAACTCTTTTCTATCCCCTCTCATTGTTTCAGTCAAGGGTCCACAAATACTGCTAAAATTTTTGATAAACTTTCTGTAAAAGCTAGCCAAACCATGAAAAGATCTTACCTCAGTAGCACTCCTTGGAGTAGGCCATTCAAGGATAGCCTGTACCTTCTTTGGGTCCATTTTTAGACCTTCTGCTGAAACTGCAAATCCCAAATACACTAACTCTTTCTTCACAAAACTGCACTTCTTCAAATTAATCAACAATTTCTCATCTCTCAACTTCTCAAACACCATACGAATATGCATCATGTGTTCCTCCAATGTCTTGATAAAAATCAAAATATCATCTAGGTAAACAATGACAAACTTACCCAGAAATTCTTTCAGAACCTCGTTCATGAGCCGCATGAAAGTGCTCGGTGCATTGGTTAGCCCAAAAGGCATGACTAACCACTCATAGAGTCCTTCCTTTTTCTTGAAGGTAGTCTTCCATTCATCACCTTCTTTGATCCGAATCTGGTGATATCCACTCTTCAGATCTATCTTTGAAAAATACACAGCTCCGCTTAAACAATCCATAATATCATCCATTCGTGGCAATGGAAACCTATACTTGATTGTGATCTTATTTATTGCTCTGGAATTTGTACACATCCTCCACTCTCCATTCTTCTTTGGTGCTAATACCGCTGGTACAGCACAGGGACTCAGACTCTCTCGAATCAACCCTTTCTGCAATAACTCATGTACTTGTCTGTTCAACTCTTCACTTTCTACTGGTGTCATTCTATGTGCTGCCTTGTTTGGCAAACTGGCTCCTGAAATCAAATCCATCTGATGACTGATCTTCCTTACCGGTGGTAATCCATCAGGTACATTATCAGATACAATATCCTGAAACTCATTCAACAAATCTACAACCTCTACAGGTACATCCTCTGCTTCTTCTTTACCAACTTTTGGAATTAAAGAAAAACACACATGCTCATGCCTCATACCATCTAGGAATTTTCTTCCATCAACAAATGTTATTCTTGCATTACCACATACCTTTTCTTCGATCTCCTTCAATGGCTTTAGCTTATGTCGCACTCCATCCTTTGTCAGGGAATAGGTATTCGCACGACCATCGTGTACAGCACATCTGTCAAACTGTCATGGTCTACCCAATAACATATGACATGCATCCATAGATATGATATTACACAATACCTCATCTTGGTATCCGCCAATCTTGAACTTCACCAGGCATTGTTCATTGACCATGACCTTGTGGTCATCCTGTACCCAAGCAATCCGATATGGATGTGGGTGTTTCTATCTCTTGAGCTTCAACTTTGTCACCATCTCTTCTGACACTAAATTGTCAGTGCTTCCACTATCAATAATCACATCACAACATTTACCTTCACACTTGCACTTGGTGCGAAACAGGCTCCTTCTTTGTTCAGGTTCATTCTCACCACTCAGCAAGACTCTTTTGTTAATTAGCGTTTCTCCTCTTTCAGCATCTTCAGAATTTGATGATCTAGCATCTTCATTTACATGTGCAACTCTGGCCTGGCCTTCATTTCTCCTGTCTATTCTTCCTTGGCACTGAGGACATTCAAATGCCCTATGACCTTCTTCTCCACAGTGAAAACATATTCCACGGAAGCCTCCTCTTCCAAATCCTTGTCCTCTTCCTCTTCCTCTTCCTCTCTGATCTCTATTACTCTGATCCTCAAAATGATTGGAATTATTTCCTCTCTGATTCTGACTGCTACTGGCCTCATCCTTCTTTTTTGGATCTTCATTTCGGCCACCATATGACCGTCCACCAGATCGTCCACCGCGACCTCTTCCATTTTGTCTGCTCTCAAACTTCTTGTTCAGCTTTTCCTCTACTTTTAGGGCAAACTGGTATGCCTCTTCAATACTGTTCATTCAAACCAGATTCAGCTCCTCCTGAATGCTTGGTCTTAACCCATTAAGGTATCAGGCAACTTTCTCCTTATCAGCTTCTGCATGGCCTGTTCTGATGAGAAGTCGATAGAACTCCTCTGTATACTCCTGAACAGATCTTCCTGCTTGCTTCAAACTCTGCATTTTCTTCAGTAGGTCAAGCTCATAATCAACAGGAATGAACTTTCGCTTCAATTTATCCACCATCCGATCCCATCTTGTGATTTTATCTTTCCCTCTTCTATTTCACTCCAATTGAATTTCTTGCCACCAAATCTTCGCATGACCTTTCAATCTGGCCTTCGCAAATTTGACCCTATCAGGATCCTCAACATCTTCATACTCAAAATATTCCTCACATTCATTCATCTAATCGATCAATTCCTCTGGGTTAAGATTTCCAGAAAATGTAGGAACCTCAATCTTAGGTCTTTTCCCAATCTTAGAAATCACCCGAAAAAGTCTTTCTTCCTCCTAGTTCACAATTTCAACTTCTCCTTCTTGATATTCTTCTTCGCCTTCATCCTCGCTTTCATCTCTGACATTAAGATTCATTCTTCTACGAATCTCTTCTTGTAATGCTCGCACTTGTCTCTGCAGCTCTCTAACCTCAGGTGTTATAACACCAGCTCTTCCCCCACGTTCCCTTCATGGAGGCATTTTCATGATGCACGCTGAAACCCTAGCCACGGTCCTGGTGCAAACTGTCTCACAGTCGGCGATCTATTTACACACTCAAGAAAACCTGCTCTGATACCACTTGATGAAGGGTGCTCCCCTTAATACCACAAACACATAATAGAAATAGAGAAACAACAACAATAATTTGAATAATATGCAAGAACAGAAAATTGGCTTCTTATTATCTCCACAAATGTCGAATTACAAACTTTCAGAATTACAATATGCAAAGCCACATGGGCATTCCCTCACAATATTCTGTAGGACAAAGCCTCGAATCAATACCTAGATCTACTACCCAGAACTATTCCAAACTGTCTAAGACAATAATACAACCTTCCTTATATAGGCAATTTTCCACCGCCTGGGAAGGTTCCAAAATTTTAGCCAATAAGGCCGACCAAACTTAGAATTATTTTATTTTACATTTTATTACATCATAGTCAGCTCAAGATAACCTTTGAAACCCAAACAGAAATTTTGAAGAAAATTATTTTTCGCCATTTCAGGTGGACCAACTTTCAAAGACCATAAGTCATCACCAGTTGACCCGATCGGCTATTATAACCCCATTTCGAAAATGCCACGAAGCGCTCTACAGGCTTGACCAGTGCAAGCACCTGTCACCCAAATTTTTGACCTCATCCGGGGCCTCTAAAGCCTTCAAAACTGAGTTCAAAGTTTCTGTACCCTGCTGCCAATACCAAAAATCTTCAATATCTTCCAATATACACTTGATCTGGCAATGAAACTTTACTGGCAGACTTATATGACCAAAATGAACCTCCAAGAATGAAATCAGATCATTCTGAGCACATACCAAAAATAGTAACTTTCCATAAATAGCAGCTCTGCACAAAATAACCCTTATTCAATATAAAAATAGAAATGTTTTTGGGTGATGCAAGATTGCTCTTACACCGAGGATGCTCTTGCATCAGGAATTGGCAAAGGTTGATAGAGTCCTGCATTGCTTGAACCTCCTTTAGCTCTTTGACACACTCCACATTGCTCTACATATCTTCTCACATCCCTTGCTAGCTTAGGCCAAAAATAGTATCTTTGCACTAACTCTAATGTCTTATTTATTCCAAAATGTCCACTTAGACTGCCATTATGCTTCTCTTGAATCAGATTTTCCCTCATGGATCCTCTAGGTACACATAGCTAATTACCTTTGAACAAAAATCCATTTTGAAGGGTATAATCTGCAAACTCACCATGGAAATGGTTCTCAAACTCTTGGCACACCTTGTAGGCTTGTGACAAGTCTTCATCCTCCTCATATAAGTCTTTGAAACCTACTATTCCAATGCTTTTCAATTGTACTTCTTGGATAGTAAAAAGATTCCTACTCAAGGCATTTTCTACCTTGTTGAGCTACCCCTTCTTGTGTTTAATTGTGAAGGTAAAGGATTGGAGATACTCCATCCACTTCAAATACCTATTGCTAAGCTGTTCTTGAGTATTTATATAGCTCAAGGCTTGATTATCAGTAAATACAACAAATTATTTTGGCAAGAGGTAATGCCTCCAATTTTTGAGGGATTGTACTAATGCATACAATTCTAAGTCATAAGTTGAATACTTTTTCTTTGCCTCATTGAGTTTCTCACTAAAGAATGCCATAGGCCTTCCTTCTTGGCTCAATACACCCCCTACTACTACACCACTTGCATCACATTCTATTGTGAACAACTTATCAAAAGTAGGTAAGATTAAGATAGGTTTGGTAGCTACTTCTTTCTTCAATGTTTGAAATTCTCTCTTAGCTACCTCAGTCCACTTGAACTTGGTTTTAAGTCCTCCCTTGATGGTGTCTAGCACTAGTGCACAAATCCCAGTGAATTTTCTCACAAAATTTCTATAAAATTGGGCTAACCCATGAAAACTTCTAACTTCAGTCCCTGTTTTAGGGGTAGGCCAATTCAAGATTGCCTTCACCTTGCTTGGGTCCATTTTCAAAGTACCCTTGGACACCACAAATACTAAGTAAACCAACTCTTGGTGCATGAACTCACACTTTTCTAGGTTGATAGCTAATTTCTCCGCATGTAGCTTCTTCATAACCAACCTCAAATGCTCAAGGTGT
Organism: Chamaecyparis obtusa; assembly: GCA_027943335.1. Taxonomy (NCBI): domain Eukaryota; kingdom Viridiplantae; phylum Streptophyta; class Pinopsida; order Cupressales; family Cupressaceae; genus Chamaecyparis; species Chamaecyparis obtusa. The sequence continues at coordinate 830,694 of BSBK01003847.1, read as the reverse complement.
TCTACTTTGCTTTTTCTATAAATGAGTATATCATCTAGATATACCACTACAAATCTTCCTATGAAGTCTTTTAAGACCTCATTCATCAACCTCATGAAGGTGCTTTGGGCATTGGTAAGCCCAAATGGCATTACAAGCCATTCATACAATCCATCTATGGTTTTAAAAGTGGTCTTCCACTCATCACCCTCCTTGATTCTAATTTGGTGATAACCACTTTTTAGATCCAACTTAGTGAAATACATAATACCTTCTAAGCAATCCATCAAATTTCTATTTTTGGAATTGGGAAACTATACCTGATAGTGATCCTATTGATGGCCCTTGAATCTATGTAAAGTCTCCATTTTCCTCCTTTCTTGGATGCTGAGATGACTGGGACTGCACATGGACTAATACTCTTCTTAATCAGTCCTTGATTCAATAGCTCTTACACTTGTCTTTCCACTTCCTTATTCTAATCAGGGGTAAGCTTGTAGGCTGCTTTGTTAGGTAGAGATGCACAGGGTAAAAAGTCTATTTGATGACTTATGGCCCTTCTTGGAGGTGGTGTTGCAGGGGTTCCATCACTCATAATGTCTCTGAATTCTTCTAACATTTTATGCACTTCCAATGGTGTTTCTACCTACAACTTCTTGTCACCCTCCTTTGGCTTAACCATGATAGCACATCCTACTATCTCCTTATCATGTAGTGCATCTAGGAACTCCTTACTACTACTAAGCATTACACTAGGTGTTTTAGAAGTACCTTCTTCATTCTCTATTATGGACTGAATCTTGAATGTTCTTCCATCTTTCTTGAAAGAAATGGAGCTCTCCTCTCCATCATAGATCACCTTCCTATCAAATTGCCAAGGTCTTCCTAGTAAGAGATGGCATGCATCCATGGGAAGGACATCACAAATAATTTTCTCCTTATAGCCTCCAATTGAAAAATCCACCCATGTCTGCTCATTTACTAGCACACTTTGCTCCTGATTCAACCAAGTCACCTTGTAGTGGTTTGCATGGGGAACCTTTGTGAGTTTGAGCTTCTTTGCTACTTCCTCTACTATGATGTTATCAGTGGACCCTAAATCCACTATAACTTTGTAAACTTTGCCTTGTATCTTGCATATGACTCTAAAAAGAGCCCTCCTCTCCTTGGGTTCACCTTGGTTAGGTTGCCTTATGAGTACTCTTCTAAACATTAAGTTTTCACCCATTTTTTATTCTAGTTTGCTGACCTCATTAGTACATGAGCTGCTGCTATCTTCTTGGGTATAGGCTCCCCTCTTTTCATTTCTTGAGTTTGATGGCTTGTCAAGACACCTATAAGCAGGGTGCCCAAGCTGCCCACATTGATAACATTTCATTGTGGTAAAGTAGGAGCTACTTCTTCCTACACCTCTTCCTCTATTTCCTTGAGAACCTCTTCCTCTACCAAAATATGCTCTTGTATTGATTTCTGAACTTTGTTCCAAAATTCTGCTCTCCCCTTAGTTTCTTGAGTCACCACCTCTACCATTAGAACCTCCTCTTTGACCCCCTCTAGAGTCTCTACCTCTACCTCTATTATTTGAGTTAGGTTCCTACTTCCTTCTTTTCTTATCTTCAAGTTTTTGTGCCATATGTTGACACCCAAGAGCTATGGTGGGAGTGAACAAACTTATCTCCTCTACTATGCTCCATCTCAGACCACTTAGGTACCTTACCACCTTGATCCTCTCCTCCTCCTTAACTTTAGATCTCAAGCTCAACTTATGAACTCTTAAGTGTAGGTGGCTACATCCATCTCCTTCTATCTAAGATTCAATCTCCTCCTATGCTATTGGATCTCATAATCAATAGGTAGGTATGCTTCCTTCACTTTGTTGACCATTTCTTTCTAATTGGAGATTGGGTTCTTTCCCTCTTTCTCCCTTTCTTCTTCTAGGTAGTTCCACCAGGTTAAAGCTTGACCTTTCAACCTAGATTTGGCCACTTTGACCTTTTGTGCCTTAAAATCTCTTCACATTTGAAGTGATTCTCCATGCCTTCAATCCATTGCATCACAAGCTTTGTATCCATCCTGCTGGTAAGTAATGGGACACCATCAAGTGCCTTGCTAGTGATAGCCTTCAAAGCTTATAGAAATTTCTCATCTTGGGTTGGAGGATCAGGAGTGGGAACATCATCATTAATGGTTTTCTCTTTCTCTTTGGCATCCTGCTCCATCCGATCTTTCACCTTATTTGCCTTTGCTTGGACATCATCCAAGAGTTGTTCCATTTGCATCAATCTTTCTTGCAGGAGTTTATTAGCTTCCTCTCGATCTTCCACCTTCTTAGCAAGATTTTCATTAGTCACTATTTTCTACTTGTGTCATGATCCAATTGACTCTTCTATAGGTTGAAACATCCACTATCCACTTCCCAAGCCTTAAGAGGCTTTAATACCAATTTGATGAGGAGGTTAGGATAGAACCAAGATCCTAGTGTTCTCCTAACACCTATCAAGGTCTATAGGATTCCATTCTTATCAAAGGATCCTTTAACCTAGCCTAACCTGACCACCAAGTGTAGCTTTATCATCTTGCAACCTATCAAGCATTGCTTCCTAGCACCATTCCTTACATAGGCTTATAAGGGTCTTTTAAGGTTTAGTTACCTTCCCAAGCTCTAAAAAATAAATTTATGAGTTCCAAGGTGTTTTTTGGACATTTTAATCATCTCCAAGGTATTAGTGAGATTGGGTTATCACCCGATTTCATACTTCCTTACCAAAATAGGGCTATAAGGAAGTGCCCAATTAGGCCTCCCTCTGGCTTTCTAGGACTTTTGACCACTTTCCTACACTAAATCAAAATTCCTTTTTCTAAAGGAAATTCACTAAAAATGCACAACCCTCAAATATTTTTTGGGTGTTGGGCCTCCATCTATCTGCACAACGCTTCTTCCAAGAATGAGGGTTTTTAGTGCTTTTGGAGCCTCACAGAGTCATGGGTCTTCTTGGATTTCTTCAACACCTTTCTTGGATTCCTCAGGGTCTCTCCTCCATATAATAGGACCTTCATACATTTCCCTTGGCTCCCTCCAAAGGGCTTTCTTTGAAACTCTTTCCTCTGTCTTCTAGAGCACTTGTGCTGTTGACCGCTGCTAACTTGGATTGCCTTAGCTCGCTAAGGGTATGGTCAAACAAATAGAAGGAATCACACTCCAGGGCCTTATAGAAATATTCATACAAGGTAGGGTCTATACTACCAAATTCCAAGGAACCATGGTGTGGCCATGATTGGAAATGGAGTTAAAACCCTACATCTTCAAGTCTCTCCAAACTGGCAGCAGACTGTCTAAAACAAAGAAATGAACAACATGAACACTAAAACTTGAAAGAACTAAACCTAGCACACACACATGAAAATATAAATACACATAAAAATGTCTCCTACAAAGAATCACCAAAATTCACTCTATTGACATGCAATCAGTCCATAAAATAGTGACTGTTACACACAAAACTATGTTCAGCCTGGTCTTTCTCTACATAATCATATAAAATGATATCCAACCCCCATATTAGGGTTTTTCAAGTCATATATAACCTTCTCCTTGGGATGAGTGTTAGGCTAGGGATTTTAGCCATTTAGGCAAAGGTTATAACCTTCAAAGGAAAAGTTGCTAGCAACTTTGGAGCAACTTTTTTATTGCTTAAGCATCTTTGCTCTTACACTACCAAATGACCAATTTTTAGGTCATCCTAAGGCACACATGTGCTCATACCTCAACCAAACACCTGACCCTAGTCTCCTACTAACATGGTAGATCAATGACCTCAGGATGACATCATGCCCTGAGTCATTGTGCCATTTACATCAAGAACTAGCTAAACTTCTAGGACCTAGCCTAGGCCTAGACACACACACTGAGCCAAGCTCTTATTTTAATTACATGCTATTAGAAATAGGGAATACTGAGAGGAGAGGGTGAATCAGTATTCCAAAAACTTTTTATTTTTGCCCACTTATGGATATAACAGATTACTTTAATACATACAAAACATGAGAAGCTAAATAATATGCATAATAGTAAAGAACTCATAACACATGATATGTTCTCGAGGAAACCCTAGCCAAGGGAAAACCCCAGTGGGAATGGTACCCACAAAGATCCACTAATCAAAAGATATCCTATTAAGGATGTTGACCCTGTTAGGAGCCTGTTACAATCATATAGTGTATCAGTCCTAGTTAAGGGACTATAGGCCTTGTTAGAAGCCTCAACCCTGTTAGGAGTTGTCAACACATAACCTGATTACTAGATCAGCCCACTGCCCAAACAAGTAATACAAAAATGTATAATGATTACAATATAGTTCTGATTACAACTTCACATCAATATCTTTCATCGCTATCACAATATCCTACTATCACCTTTTTCTTTTTTTCTTTTGTTTTGGTATATTACAATTCGGTACATTACATATTTATACAAGACTCAAACATAATAAATCTTCCAGTCAGCTTGCATAACTTTATCCAAGAGTAAAAATCTAGGATGTTGTCTCTTTATAATGTTAAATCATTATTTTGACAAGCAAAATAATCCCTTAACTCATTTACTAGTTTTGTCTACAAAATTTCTCTATCGGCTTACCTCTATCATCAGTAAAATGATCATAACTATCTTCGTACAATTCATACTATCTTGCACACTGAGATGGGATATCCTTAGACATCATAGAGTCTATGTTCAACTGCACAAACTCTGAACATACTCTAGGCAATGTCGCCAACATAAACTGTATCAGGTGCTCTATTAAAAACTCTGTCTAATACTTAGACAAATCTTATCTGCAATCTTCCATACTTACTTTCTACTTTGTGCAATCTTCATGAGGGACATATGTTTCCATAATGACAACATCTAAGTACTCACTTCAGCCAAATTGCCAACAATCTCCCCCTTTGTCATTGGTGGCAACATATGTGAAAATTGGCTAAGTGTATAAGTCAAAATCTCAAAAGTGTATCAAAATTGTGGCCATAGTATAAAATAAGTATACTATCCTTATATCTGTTCAAAATATATCTTTCATTACAATACTCTATAATACTACCCCTATGAGTATCACTCATCATATATAACACATTCTGCTCTATACCATAGACAATTTTCTAAGTATCTCTCCCCCTTTGACAACAATGAAAAAATAAAGGTGGAAAGGGTCTGCAAAATTTGTGTCAAAACTTTATACCTTACTATCTTATTGAAAAGCCGGTAGGCTTGCAACACAATCTGCAAAATCTATCTTCTAGGCCTCAAATTCTTTCTCCCATGCCTTCTTTATTGAATTTGCTACATTGAGTAAAGTACTCAAACCATAGGCTACAATCTGACATGCTTGAAGGGACTCAAAATTGAATTTCTGAAATGATGTCTTAGCAGTAAGACAGTCATCTAGCTACTCTTCAATAATAGCTAATTTTATTGAAACATGTTCTCTCAAAAGATTTAATCTATTCAATTTCTTGCTCTCCTCATCTTTCAAAATTTTGATTTCATCACATAATTTTCTGATTTTCTTTTCTACATTACTTATCTTCACATTGGGACTAGCAATAAAAAAAATTTCAGCTATAATCTCATCTTCTTTTTGCTTAACCTTCTGCTCTTCACCTGTTATCAAACTTTCAAGTTTTGTACACTGAATGTACAAACACTTTCCTATTTCCAAATGCTTTCTCAAGTTCTTGATAGATAGATCAAGACCTCCAATGTCATTATTTATGTTCTAACTTATATTCTATAACATTTCAGCTTCATAAGCTACCCGTGCCTTAATCTTTGCAATATCAATCAAATTTCTAAACTCTGCATCAAATGTATTCATCACCATTTTAGCTCTTTCTAAAGGATCTGACTCAAAGACTTTCGTAGTCACAACACTTTGCAACTTCTGAATTAAATCCTTCAGACTTCCTTCCAAGTTGTTAACTTTCTTGTTCTTTCCAATAATTTTGTTCAAAGAAGTGATCAACTCTAATTAATCATCGTCATCAACCTCCTTGCTCAAATCTTCAATCAATGTTCCTATTCCTTTCTCCTTTCCAGTCTTAGGAGTAAGACTGATGTCCTCTTGTGGTGCAATAGGTGTATGGTCCTCTATTTCCATTTTCTCTTCTACTTGTAATTTCTATGCTTCAACATTCTTGTCTGATTCTCCTAGTGCCAAATTGTCAACAATATTATCCAAGTTCTTGAATATTGCATCATTAGTGTTCAAGGTGACCTTAGTGCCTTCTATATTCATTGATTCTCTATCAATATTGATAGTTGAAGATGAGGGAATATCCTCAACTTCAATTGCTTCTACTTCTACAATTCCTTCCTTTGTTTGCTCTGCTTGTTCTGTAATCTTCTCTTCTACTGCAACTACTTGATCTTTCTCAACTATTCATGTTACCATTTCAGCCAGTACTTGCACAATTGTTTGCTTTATCTCTACTTGGACTTGCTCATATTGACCTCCCATAATCTGAATAGTTCTTCTCTTTGTTCTTAGTAAGGTTTCGAGTGGCTTCAAAATTTGTTTCAAGTGATCATCATCTCTTACATCACAAAATTTTCTCACCAAATTTTCTCTCATAGCCATTTCTTCTTCTTGTGCTCTCATCTTTCTCTTTATAAGTTTATTATACAAATCCTCTGGAATTTTACCATGTAATGTGTCAAACTTCTTATCAGTCAAAATAATATGTGTAACAACAACATTTTCTAAATTCAATCTTTCAGAAAATCCATAAAGATCATAATACTTGTTCATTTTAGTGAAATCTCCATGCTGCATGATATCTTCATTAATTCTTTCAATTCTTGGTTTCCAAGTTTTCTTTTTCACTGTAGTTTCATCATCCTTGATTTTTGTAACTCTTCTAGGGACTGGTGGCACAACCACTTTCTATCTCTTTCCCAGTCCAGAAGCATTGACCTTCATTCTCTTGCTAGGTTTGGAAGAAGAGGATCTTGTTGTTACTTGCTCTATTTTAGATTCCTCTACTTTTACTTCAACATGAATAGGTTTACGTGGGTCTAAAATAGATGCCAAGGGTGGGACTAATATTACCTCACTCTGCCTTATTGCTTCAACTATCTTTCTTGCAACATCAAACTCATGTTTACTCATACCTATTTCCTTCAGAATTTTCTTGATAGTATTGTCTACTCTTTTCTTTGATTATTTCTCTTCCTTCAGTGCCTTTGCTGTATCAAAATTTTCTTCATAGGTTCCAAATCTATTACTTTGGGTGTCTAATTCACTCTTCAATAGTCTACTCACATAACCTTCAATTCCAGCTTCAAAAATTTCATAGCCAAGAGGGTCTATGAACTCAAGTCTAGGTTCCACTACCTCAATGTAAGTAAGATCAGTGTCTACCATAAAACATATATCATCTTTTTACTTCTCAAGAAGGGATGGAGGGATCCTTGATATGTTTACAACTATATTTTGAAATGTTTTCAAGACTAACTTTGCACTCTCATTTACCTTCTCTATAAGGTGTTTCAAATAGACTTTGTTGATTCTCGCCATGGTGTTTACACCATCATTCTAGTCATTACCAATAGTGTAAGGAAATCTTCTCAATAAGTGGAAACACATGTAGGTGATCAAAGAAGAAAATCTAAAATGAGTGTACTTTGCTTTGTTAATCTTCTCCAAGTTCTCAAATAACTAAATTCTCAAAATCTCACACATGTCAACAGGCTTCTTCTCAACACACATCAAATATGTTGTGTACCATTCCAGCTACCATGTCATCTTCTCTAGAACTTCCACAAAATTTAGTAGACAAAATCTTGCATAGATACCTTACATCATCTTGTTTTATATTGCTTATAACTATACCTCTACCATTGTATGTTGATCCTATGTTATCAATCACAATCTTCCTCATGTTATTTTCATTGAGGGGAATAGCACCAACTTTAGATAAACCAGTGACATCATGAATTAGGTCTATAGTAATATCAATTACTCTATCTTCTAACCAAAATTTACCATTGTGAATTCTTCTCAAAATAATCTTAGTGCATTCCTCATCATCAAATTCATATTTCATTAAATACCTAATAATTTCATTGTCCTTTAGATGTTCACATCCTTGTTTTACTGACTTTTTCTGATTATACATCTTCTGATACTCAGTAATGAAATCACTTTCCCTTAGGGTTTCAAATTTACATCTAAGATATCCTTTCACATTCTCTAAATGCAAAACTCCATCTGGTACGGATGATAGGGCTAAACTAGCATCAACTTCCAAGGGTTCAATTGGTTCTCTCTTAACTCTAGGTCTGTTCTTATCTCTGATATTATGAATTAAAGATACATCCATGATTCTATATATTCTCTTATACTGATTCAAAAACTTAGTCGAGTAAATACCTCAAATTCGCAAACTTAGGGCTTTCACAGATTCAACGCTTCAAACTTTCTCCAAATCACTAAAAATCACTTTCAAACTCTATTCTTCACTCTTCAAATCACTTTAATTCACTTAATAATCAAAATAACTTCGATCTCAACCTTTTATCACTTTGCATTTATTCTGATCTAAGATCGCATTCAATTCTTTTCCCACTAATTACCAAAAACTAATTCTGTAAACTTGTAACCATGAAACTTCTTGCGACCTCACAAAACACAATATTTCTTTTTGCACACTTAACCATAGCATTATTATAACATAAAAAACCTTCATCTAAGTGTGAAAAACTTAACTCATTCAAAATTTACTTCTACACTAATTCTAAGTTCCTAATATATTGAAATTCACATAATTCAAGTGCTTAAAGAAAGATTAGGTAAGGGTTCATTCCTACCATCAGATACTTCACCTTTTTTATTACCTTCGATATTGAATATGCCTCCTTGATATGTTCTTTTAAAAAATTATACTTCATCTTCATTGCTACAACAACCTTTCTCTTTGTTTCCTACATTTTCATTCCTTCTTGCATAGTTTCTAGGGTTAGGGTTAGGATGATAGCCTCCATTGTTCATTCTAAAAAATCTTGTTGTGTGTCCAGTCTTGCTACATATCTGACAAATGATTCCATTGGTTCCATATCTAGGTCCTTGTTGATTGATTCGTGTCCTACAATTTTTAGCAATATGTCCAATCTTGTTGCATCTATAACATACTATTCCATTTCTTCTATTCATGTTATTAGCAGTCCTCTAATCTACATTGTTAGTATTCCTAGGTATTCTACCATTATAATTATTCTCAATAACTTTAGATCTTCTACATTCAATAGCTTTATGTCCAAAACCATGACAATTATAACAATAACCATTAAGAGGTTTGAATTGTTTACCTGTACAATCTCTCTTCATATGACCAATACTATTACAAGAAAAACATCTACCTTTGAATTCTCTTTGCATACCTTTGGATAGTTCATCTTGCTTTAGTGATTCTTCTTCTTCTTTAGGTGCATCTTCAGATTTGTTCTTATCTATGTTTTCAGATACATTCAGATCTGATATCTTTCTTTCATTATCCATCTTCAATGTGTTGAATCCAAGACCAGTTTTGTCATAGAAAGGTTTCCCATAAGATATTTTCTCATCAATCTTTTCACTATTTGAATATAGTCTCTCAAGTTGTTATTTGGATTGAGTCAATTCACCTTTCACAATCTTGTTGTATTTCTCAAGTTCAGCATACTGCATTTTTACTTTATCAAATTCAAATGTTACCTTGCCAAGTTTAGATTTCAGATCTTCATTCTCATTCTTCAAGTTTTTATTCTCAGATCTCAAATTGTTATTTCCATCTTTCAAGCTAAGTTTCAGATTTTCTATCTTCAGTTCATGCTTAAGGATCACATTTTCTTTTTCTAAATCATCACAATCTTCAACAAGAATTTCAGATTCCTTCTCAGATTTTAGATCTATTTTGCCTTTCAATTTGTCAATAACATTCTTTGCATCATCATACTTTCTTTTCAGAGTGTTTCTTTCATCAGTAAGCATATCAATTTGTTCAAGAGCTTCTTCAAGATTCTTCTGTAACTGATCCATATCCATAGAGATCTTACTCAAGCTGCTAGGCTTTCCTTGGATGATTCTTCTCTGAGTAACTAAGCTCTGATACCAATTGTTAGAAATAGGGAATCCTGAGAGGGGGGGGTGAATCAGTATTCCACAAACTTTTATTTTTTCCCACTTATGGATATAATAGATTAATTTAATACATACAAAACATAAGAAGCTAAATAATATGAATAACAATAAAGAACTCATAACACATGATATGTTCTTGAGGAAACCCTAGCCAAGGGAAAACCCTAGTGGGGATGGTACCCACAAAGATCCACTAATCAAAAGATATCTTGTTAAGGATGTTGACCCTGTTAGGAGCCTATTACAATCATATAGTGTATCAGTCCTGGTTAAGGGACTATAGGCCTTGTTAGAAGCCTTAACCCTATTAGGAGTTGTCAACACATAACCTAATTACTAGATGAGCCCACTACCCAGACAAGTAATAAAAAAATGTATACTAATTACAATATAGTGCTGATTACAACTTCACATCAATATCTTTCATCGCTATCACAATATCCTACTATCACCTTTTTCTTTTTTTCTTTTGTTTCAGTAGATTACAATTCGGTACATTACATCTTTATACAAGAATCAAACATAATAAATCTTCCAATCGGCTTGCATAACTTTATCCAAGAGTAAACATCTAGGATTTCATCTCTTTATAATGTTAAGTCATTATTTTGACAAGCAAAATAATCCCTTAACTCATTTACTAGTTCTATCTTCAAAACTACTCTGTCGGCTTAACTCTATCATCGGTAAAATGATCATAACTATCTCCATATAATCTGTACTATCTTGAGCACTAAGATGGGGTATCCTAAGACATCATAGAGTCTATGTTCAACTGTGCAAACTCTTAACATACTCCAGTCAACGTCACCAACACAAACTGTATCAGGTGCTCTGTTAAAAACTCTGTCTAATACTTAGACAAATCTTGTTTGTGATCTTCCATACTTACTTTCTACTTTATGCAATCTTCATGAGGGACATATGTTTCCATAATGACAACATCTAAGTACTCACTTCATCCAAATTGCCAACACATGCTTCATTTCTGAAGTTCAACACACACCAAAATGTGATGGTGGGATTCCTTAAAAGGGTGCTCTTGCACCATAGCCCAAAATGCATGACTAACCACTCATACAGTCCTTTATCTTGAAAGGATTCTTCCATTGATCTCCTTATTTGATTCAAATGTGATGATATCCACTCTTCAGATCTATCTTTGAGAAATACATAGCTCCACTCAAACAGTCCATAATATCATCCATCCATGGAAATGAAAACCTATACTTGATTGTGATCTTGTTAATAGCCCTGGAATCTATACACATCCTTAATTCTCCATTATTTTTCTATGCTAATACTCTTGCTACAACACATGGAATCAGACTCTCCTGAATCAACCCATTTTGTAACAACTCATGTACTTGTCTGTTCAACTCTTCACTTTCTGCTAGTATCATTCTATATGCTGCCTTATTTGGCCAACTGGTTCTTGGAATCAAATCTATCTAATGAATGATCTTCCTTACCAGTGGTAATCCATCAAGTATATTATCAGATGCAATATCCTAAAACTCATTCAATAAATCTGCAACTTCTACAGGTACATCTTCTATGTCCTCTTTACTAGCTTTTGGAATTAAAGAAAAACAAACATGCTCATGCCTCATACCCTCTAGGAATTTTCTTCCATCAAAAAAACTTATTCTTGCATTACCAAATAATTTTTCTTCGGTGTCATTCAATGGCTTTAGCTTATGTCTTACTCTATCCTTTGTCAAGGAATACATATTCACATGAACATCATGTAAAACTTTCCTATCAAACTACCATGGTCTACCCAACAACATATGACATGCATCCATAGGTATGATGTCATACAGTACCTCATGATAATATCTACCAATCTTGAACTTTACTAGGCACTGTTCACTAACCATGACCTTATGGTCATCCTACACCCAAGCCATTCAATATGGATGGAACTATTTTTGCCTCTTGAGCTTCAACTTCATGACTATCTATTGTGACACCAAATTGTTAGTGCTTGCACTATCAATAATCACATCACAACACTTATCCTCACACTTGCACCTAGTGTGAAACAAGATTCTCCTTTGCTCAGGTTCATTCTCACCACTCAGCAGGCATCTTATGTTAATCAGTGTTTCTCCTCTTTTAGCATCTTCAGAATGTGGTGACCTAGCATCTTCATCTACATGTGCAACTCTATCCTGGCCTTCAATTCTCCTTAATGTCCTTCCTATTAGGATTAACAGTCCATAATACAATTGAGAGGGGGCTGAATCAATTGTATGACATAATATTAAACTTTAAATTTTAAGCTTATCAATACTAGATCCAATGAACACAATGAATGCCAATACAATAACACAATATTTTGGTTATGGGGAAACCATGTTAAAGGTAAAAACCCCTATGGGAATTAGCACCCACTAATGATGTACTGAGAGTATAGTAATCCTTGATAGAAGATATAGCCCTGATAGGAGCTTATTAAAACATTATAGTACATAGTCCTTGTTAGAGGACAGACCTTGTTAGGAGTCAAGAACAAAAGAGGGCTCACTACCCAAGGCTCACTGCCTAAAGAATGTTAAGTCCACCTTCTGAACTCACTAGTTCGCAAGGAGTGTATATGAAGAAGCACACAATATTTTTAAATGTTTTCCAGCAACTTTCTTTGTTCGATTAGTTCCAATGAAGTCCACCACTAATCCTCTAGTCTATGTATAGCAGAAACAAGTTCGTAACCTCCTTATATCACACTTATCCCATCCATGTCTCTTCCAAAGAAAAGACCTTTTATTTATACCTTATTACATTTTACCAAGAATAGGTCGGCCCATAAGGCTTTCCTAATTAAAAATAATTACATAGGCCCTTTCTCAGATACACACGGTATCAAAAACATGTTTAAAATGATTACATTACAACAATTAAGGACCAACATCCTTGAATTATGCTTTCCAAAAAAAAGACACGCTTCATTCCTTGAGTTGGCTTCATAATAAGCCATCACCATAACACATGCCATAGATGATGTTGCTAATCATTTAATACCTTGTGCTGACCAAAAAAAATCCATTGGTACCTATTCCATCATCCTTGAAGATTGCATACATTGAATCCCATCCTTTTGAAATCTATACCAGAAACTCAGAGACTAACTCTGTCAATTCTCACTATCATAGTCCAGTGACCAGTCTTTACCAAAATAGTTGTATCTTCTTTAACATGCATCCATTAATGATGCAATATTATATATAAGATCACAACATCCATCTGAGCTCTCATCTAACTTCGCAACATCTGAAACATTCATACACCTTCCGTACACTATGATTACCAGCCTAGTTCCTTCATAGAGGCATATGTTGACATCACTGACAAAACACAAATGACAACAGTGTGAGTGCCCATTCAATAACATAGTGATTCAACATATTAAATGTCTCAATCACCACCCATGCATTAGCAATATCCAACAATCTCCCCCTTTTGCATTGATGTTGACATATGGGAAAATCTTATCCCAAAGTTGTATCAACCCAAAAGTCCTTCCACAGATCAATCTCCCCAAACAGTGAGGATTTTCTCATAACAAAACTCCCCCTTTGACAACAATGGAAAAGGTTGCCAACTACCTTCATAGATAAACTTTCTTCCATGATCACTCCCCCTGAGGAGTAGATCCCTACATCCAGTCCAGAAAATGATGAGTCTCTAAGCACTTCTGGACTGATGCATCTCTACATCATTTAGTTTTGACTAGGAGGGGCATGAAACCATAACATACCTCTGAGATATTCAAAGGTATCTTTCAATAGTGGCTTAGTAAAGATGTCTACAATCTTCTCTTTTATACTTATATATTCAAGATTGATTTCTTTTTATGCCACCTTGTCTCTTAAGAAGTGATATTTGATAGAAATGTGTTTAGTTTTAGAGTGCATCATCGAATTCTTTGACATGTTTACTATGATAGTGTTATCACAATGGATAACCATAGGCTCATTAAAAGTTATTCCAATGTCTGTCAGCATTTTTTTCATCCAAACAATTTGAGTACAATTCATAGCAGCAACAACATATTCTAATTCAGCAGTAGATTGTGCTATACAATCTTGTTTCTTACTTAGCCAAGAAACCAACTTTATCCCAAGGAAACATGCACCACCACTTGTCCTTTTTTTGTCATTAATATTCCCTACCCAATAAACATTAGTAAAATTATGAAGTTCAAAGCTATCATTTGTGTCATACTGTAAACCATAGTCTATGGTTCCTCTGAGGTACCTCAGTATCCTTTTAACAACAACTAGATGAGTCTCTTTGGGTTCTTCATGATATCTAGCCACAATTCCAACAACATTAGCAATATCTGGTCTGGTGTGAGTCAGATATTGTAGCCCTCTAACCATTGATCTATACAAAGTCTGAAAAACACATTTTAATTCATCATCAATTGTTAGCTTATTTCCAGTGACCATAGGTGTTCCTACTGGTTTATAATCTTCCATACCAAATTGATTAAGCAATTCTTTGAGATACTTGGTTTGAGAAATGAAAATACCATTCTCATTCTGAGTTATTTGCAATCCAAGAAAGAATTTAATTTCACCTATCACGGACATCTCAAATTCACTTTCCATTTCTTTAGCAAACTTCTTACATAGATCATCATTACCTCTAAAGATAATGTCATCCACAAATACCTCTACTATCAGGATTCAATCTTCAATAGTTCTTAAGTACGGGTTACTATCCGCATTACCTTTTCTGAATCCAAGTCCAAGTAGATACTTCTCCAACCTTGCATACCAAGCCCTAGGAGCTTTCTTCAACCCATACATTTCTTTCTTTAACTTTCACACCATGTCTTTGTCTTCGCATAGAGGAAATCCATGTGGTTGTTCTATGTATACTTCTTCTTCAAAGTCTCCATTCAGAAATGTAGATTTAACATCCATCACATACACTTTGAAGTTTTTGTGTGCAACATAAGATAGAAATAATCTTACTGCCTCTATTCTAGCAAGAGGAGCAATTTTTTCTTCAAAGTATATCGCTTCTTGGTGTGAGTATCCCTTACACACTAGTCTTTCTTTGTTCCTTACAACTGTTCCTTCTTCATCCATTTTGTTTCTAAAGACCCATTTTGTTCCTATAACATTTTTACTTTTAGGTCTTGGCACCAATTCCTAGTTATTATTTTTCTTTATCTGATATAATTCTTCTTTCATGGCATTTCTCCAACATTCATCTTTAAAGGCTTCATTTGTAGTCTTTGGTTCAACTTGGGAAATCAAACAAATTTTTTCTCTAACTTTAGATCTAGTTAGCACTCCCTGACTGGTATTGCCAATAATTTGATTTTCAAGATGGTTAGCTTTTACATACATTGGAGTTTTAGGAGTTTCAGTGGTCTTGCTTGTGTCATCACAAGCCTCTTTTTCACTTGCTTCCTCAACATGTTCTTCTTCTTCGATAGCAATAGTGGCTTCTTTTACTTATGATATCTGATTGTTGTCATACATTCTTTCTTGTATCTAAAATTTCTCATCTATTCTTACATTGTTACTTTCAACCATCTTCCTTAATCTTAGATTGAAACATTTGTACGCCTTGCTTTTAATAGAGTAACCAAGGAAGATACCTTCATCACTTCTAGCATCAAATTTTCCTATCTCATCATCCCTCTTGATATAACATTTTCTACCAAAATTCTAAAATATTTTACAGTAGGAGTATGATCAAACCATAGTTCATAGGGAGTCTTACTTGTACCATCTCTAATTTGAATTCTATTTAATGTGTATACTGCTATTCCAACAACCTCTCTCCAATGTACATGAGATACATTCCCTTCAATCAACATTGTTCTGGCAGGATCAAATATAGTTCTATTTCTTCGCTCTATTATCCCATTCTATTGTGGAGTTCTAGGAGCATATGTTTGTCTTTTTATCCCATGCTCTTCACAGTATGAATTGAATAAATCTGATGTAAACTCTCCACCTCGATCTAATCTTAAACACTTTATTTTTAGTCCCGATTCATTCTCTACCTTTTCTTTAAACAACTTGAATTTGTCAAAAGCTTCTGATTTCTCTCTCAAATAAGTCACCCACATCATTCTAGAAAAATCATCAACAAAGAGTATAAAATACCTTTTACCATAGTATGAATTTGTTCTTGTAGGCCCACATAGATTTGTACGTATCAGATCCAACTTTCCTTTTGATGTAAATGTTTTTCTTTTATGCATGTTTTTAGTTTTATTTCCCATAACACATTCTCTGCATATAGTGTTAGAAGGTTTCACAATGTTTGGTAGATCTCTTACTTCATTAGCCATACTTGTTTTCACAATGTTATCAAAGTTAACATGATAAAATCTTCTGTGCCATAACCAACTATCATCTACCTTCACAACAAAATAAGAGGCTCCAAATGTTTTTAGTTCAAATACATTACCTCTAGATCTTGAACTAGTAGAAATCAGTTTTCCTTCCTTGCTTCTGATAAAGCACTTACCATCAACAAAACTTAACTGAAAGTTTTTATCCATTAACTATCCAACACTCAACAAGTTATGTTTCAATCCTTCAACAAGTAGTACATTTTCCATACTAGTCTTTCCATCCAAAGTGATGGATCCTACTCCTATGATGGATTTTGGGAGATTATCCCCAAATCTTACAACACCTCCATCATAATTTATCAAATTTTTTCTTATCACCAGTCATGTGATGAGAATATACACTGTCAATTATCTATTCAGTTTTCTTGTCAACATGAGATACTAAGGCTTTTTCTTTGTGAACTGGTTCATCTTTAATAGCAACAAATCCAATCTCTCCATTGCCTAAATCATCATCATCATCATCATCAGATATTCCTTCACTAGCATAATAATATTCTTTATCTCTTCTCATCTTTGCATAATTGGGTTTGTATTTAGGAACTATTGTAGGACATCTAGATGCAAAATGACCTACCTTATTGCATGAAAAACATTTCAAAGGTAATTTGCCTTCAAATTTTCCCTTACCTCTTTTCTCTCTTCTAGCTATTAGTGCAACCAGTTATTCCATCTTCTTTTCTTCTTCCATTATCTTCTCTCATTCCTCAGCATACTCACCAAACTCTTCTCTTAGGTCTTCTTTGCTTGTTCTCAGAAGTGCAAATACTTTCTTGTGTGTGGATTCCCTAAATGTAGATTAAACTTTATGAGAAGCTTCTCCTAATTTGGCAACTTCAAAGGTGGATAAATTTGTAATTAACATCTCTCTGCTAAAGTTTTGAGTCAGGGGTATGGTTTCTTGAATTGACATTGCCTTGAATTTGTAAGTAGGGGTTAGAGATCTGAGAATCTTTGCAATGACTTCATCTTCACGATAAATGCCTCCACAATTTCTGATTCCAACTATAGCTTCTATAACCCTTTGAACATAGGCTCTAATGCTTTCATCTTCATTCATTTGCAACTTCTCCATCTTTGTCTTCCAGTTCTGCAATTCCACTTGTTTGGTATATTTGTCTCATTCATAGAGTGCCTCTAGCCTATTCCAAATATCATGTGCCGAATCCAAATCTTTAATTTCAATAAACTCACCCTCAGATAGTTCATTGATAAATGCTTCTCTTGTGACCATGTTGCATGAAAATAGTTTCTTATCATCATCGGTGGCTGACCCTATGTCATTCTCAGCTTTCAAAATTTTCTTCTTCTTCACAATCATCTAGTAGTCTATGCCCAAGCATGTAAAATGTTCTCGCATCTTGTTTTTCCAACTATCAAAGGTTTCAGGCTCAAACTTAGGACTATCCTTCCTATAGTATGCCATTTTCAAAGATCACCTCAAGCTGTTAAGCTTTATCTCTGAGGACCACAAGCTCTGATACCAATTGTTAGGATTAATAGTTCATAATACAACTGAGAGGGGGGGGGTTTAAATCAGTTTTATGATAGAATATTACACTTTAAACTTTAAGCTTATCAATATCAAATCCAATGAACAAAATGAATGCCAACACAATAAAATAATATTTTGGTTACCAGGAAACCCTGTTAAAGGTAAAAACCCCAATGGGAATTATCAGCCAGTAATTATGTACTAAGAGTATATAAATCCTTGTTAGAAGATATAGCCCTATTAGGAGCTTATTGAAACATTATAGTACATAGTCCTTGTTAGAGGATAGACCCTGTTAGGAGTCAAGAACAAAAGAGGGCTCACTGCACAAGGCTCACTGCCTAAAGAAGGTTAAGTCCACCTTCTAAACTCACTAGTTCACAACAAGTGTACATGAAGAAATACACAATCTTTTGAACTGTTTGCAAGCAACAGTCTTTACTTGATCAGTTCCACTGAATTCCACCAATAATCCTCTTCTCTATGTACAATAGACACAAGTTCGCAACCTCCTTATATCACACTTATCCCATCCATGTCTCTTCCAAAAAAAAGACCTTTTATTTATAACTTATTACATTTTACCAAGAATAGGTCGGCCCATAAGGCTTTCCTAATTACAAACAATTACATAGACCCTTGCTAAGATACACATGGTATCAAAAACATGTTTACAATGATTATATTACAACAATTAAGGACCGACATCCTTGAATTATGCTTGCAAAAAAAAACACACAATTCATTCACTAAATTAGCTTCATAATAAGGCATCACCAGAGCACAGGCCACATATGACATTGCTAATAATTCCATACCTTGTGCTAACCAATGAACATCCATCGGTACTGTTAGGAATTTTTCTTGTAGGACATAAAATGATGTTTGAACTTGTTTTCCTTGAGACTGATTCCCACAAGAGAAAGACCTAATTGCTGAGGATTAGATAAGATCCTCCTTCATTTTTGAACTCCATAGACTCAGGCAGGTATTACCTTTTAATCATGATTGTCTTTGCAGTATTCTTATGAGTGGACACTGACCAACTTCTAGTCTTCTTAATGCATAAACCTATAGAACACTTTGCATATGACTGTAATCACTTTAATGCAAACTTTAACCAAACAAAGTGTGACTTTGAATGAAGCAATAATTAGTGCTTTAAGGATTCTCATCCTTCTTCCTTTTAAGGAGGGACTGTAATACCCCAAAAATGGGCTATAAGTTCATTAATCTTCTATATCAACATATCAAACAAAATCGACATCGAAGTCCTAACCAAAGGCACATCTGAACATCATTGACTCCTAATTGATTATCTTAAATTTTGCATCGAGGAATATTCCTAGCAATATTCTTAATTATCTTAATTATCTTTAATTTAATGATTATTTGGCGATAAATCACATTTATCCTAAGTTTGATTAATTGAATATTTTCATATTTAATTAATTAGATTTAATATCTTGCCACTTAATTGTGTAATTAAATTTAATTCTTTCTATTATTAATTGTATTATTTAATTTTGACAATAAATCCAATATCCTATGAATAATTGATTAAATTTTTATTTAATTAATTAAAGAAAGTTGTCATTATTTAATAATATAGTTTTTAATAAAAGTTTGATTAAATAATTGATTAACCCATAAATCAATTATTTATTTTCAAAAATCAGTTAAGTTGAGAATAAATCACTTTATTTATTTATTAATTCATAATTATCCATGTGCACAATCAAAAAGCAGTTAAACTCCAAATCAGAAAATCAATGCAAGTTATTGACTTTTTAGAACTCAACATCATTTTTGAGTTTTAAAGTTGATCTAAACTTCTAATTTGAGTTAAAAAGCTATTTTTGCATGATTTGCATATTTTTGTGAATTAAATTATCTTTATTATCAGATAACTCAAAAATCAAGCTGAGTTAATCTGAGTGATTTATGGTTTTCTTCCATGCACCTCCAAAGCCCTGGATTTCTATAAAAACAAGGCTCATCTCTTCATAATTCATCTCTAAAATCTCTCAAATTTGCATCCACAAATTTGCATTCTCACGCTGTCAAATTAGAGTCTGAAGAATCATCTTTGTGAATCCAAGCTATTGTGAGATCTTTCTAGTTTTGAGCATTGCATACCATTTAGCATAGATTCATAGCATATCAATTTCCATATTAGCATAGATTCATATCATTTTTTTATTATTATTGCATAGAAAATACCAAAAAAATAGATTACTTGCATTCATATTTCATATCAGTTTTGCATTCAAATCCTTCATTTAGGTGTCGTCTAGGTCACTGATCTCGATAGCAATCTGAGAAAATTAATCTCGCACCTACTAGAAGGCAATAAATCGCTTGGTTAGAGTAGATTTCAATTTTGCACGATTTTGATTATAGCTAACCTCTAATGTTTTACTGAAGTGTTGTGTCTACAGATCAGGTACAATTTTCACACACACATTTTTGGCACCCACCGTTGGGCCTTGAGCCTCATTTTTTTTATTTTTATCAAATTTTATATATTTTCAGCATCACTTTTTTGTCATTTTTGTGCAAACAGGAAAAATGCTGCCTACAAGAAATTTGATGCCGCTTACGAGCAATCTGACGCCGCTCACAAGAAATCTGATCACGCCTACAAGCAATCTGTTCATGCCTATGAGCAATTTGTTCATGCTTACAAGTGATCTGATCACGCCTACGAGAAATTTGTTCACGCCTATAAGCAATCTGATCACGCCTACGAGAAATTTGTTCATGCTTGCAAGCATTCTGCTCATGACTGTAAGCATTTTGCTCATGCCTGTCCCAGTTTCAGTCATGTGTTTGCCAGTTTGAGTCATGCTTATGTGTCAGGCCTGTGCCAGTTTGAGTCATGCTTATGCCAGTTTGAGTCACACTTGTGCCAGTTTGAGTCACACCTATGCCAGTTTTAGTCACGCCTATCCCAGTTTTAGTCAGGCCTATGCTAGTTTCAGTCATGGCTATGCTAGTTTTAGTCATGCCTACGCCAATTTCATTCATGCCTATGCTAGTTTCAGTCATGCCTATGCCAGTTTCAGTCATGCCTATGCTAGTTTCAGTCACCCCTATGCCAGTTTCAGTCATGCCTATACTAGTTTCAGTCATGCTTATGCCAGTTTCAGTCACACCTATACCTATTTTGATCATGCTTGCTTTCTATTTTCTGATTTGCTTTTTTTGAAAATTTCAGCATTTTCAAAATCTGTGCCACTCTGGAAAACTGGCACCCATTTTTGCAAAATTTTCGCATATGGTATTGATCAGCTATTTGATCAGCTATTTGTAGATTTGTAATTTTAGATTATTGATTTCTAAGGCTTATGGTTTGCTGTTCAATTTGTCTTGATTTTTTACTTTTAGATGTGTGATAAATTTTGGATTGTAGATCTTTGGACCTAAGGTGAGTCACTACAATCTCTATAACACTTGGTTTGGACTTAAAATAAATCTCTTGTGTGTCTAGCTTGAGTGCTTCTTTTCATGCTTTTGTTTTACACACTTGCATAATTGATACTAGGTTGTGACACCTTAGGTATTTATTTAGCAGTCTTAGATACTTGTGATTGATCTAGATTGCTATCTTGGGTTATTGGACTCGCTAAATCCACTAGCCCCTCATTCCACACTGTGGTTGCAATCTCAGCACCATAAAGGGGAGGGGTTTACATGAGAGAAGTGTTAATTGTTCCACCAGGCAACCCTTTTGTTCTTTTTAGAACTCACTTGTTTTCTAAGTTGGGGACTCATTTTCAGCTTGTGTGATGTGTTAAGTGTTCCACCTTGTGGACTCATCTCATATTTTCTTTAAGTGTTAAGTGTTCCTCTTTCTACTTTTTGGGTACTTTTGGTAGATTTTCTTTTGGAAACATACATTTGTGCTCACATAGTAATTAGGCCCTATGAACACTATTCATGATTCTTGAGAGATTGGATTCCCAGTGAAATCCTTCTTGATGATAGAATCCTTGTAGGTAGGGAGGATACATAGTGTGTTTCACATTCAACTTGGTTAGTGCATCTTCTCTTATTAATCGATACATTCTCTCCCAGAAGAGGTTGATAGATCACGTGGGGTAGACATCATGAGCTTTGGTGAATCAAAATTGGTTAGTTCTTTTTCCCTTATTGATTGATACATTCTCTCTCTAGAGGGGTTGATAGATCACGTGGGGTTGATATCATAGACCTTGGTGAGACAAACTTTGTCTTAGCATGTCGGATTAATTTGTTTTCTTTGTTTGGGTTAAAAGTGAAGAAGCATCAAAACCTTGGATCTAGAGCCAAGTCCCCTTGTGGTATACTATTGTGAGTCACCTTTAGAGAGGGTTAACCATAGCGGAAAATCCCTTCATAGTGAAAACTGCGTTGAGAGAACCTCAAGTAGTAATAGCCATTTTCAACATGATAGTGACAGCCACTATATAAATGTCCTTGTGGAAGAAATCTCCATAGGTATGGTTCATTTTTGGGTTGTCAGATCTCCCTAGTAGCTCCTGAAGATTAAGTTCTCAAACTATGTCAAAACCCTGGTGTGCCAGGATTGGAGTTCACCCCTTTGGATCATAAAAGTTGCAGAGTAAAACCATTACTAAAAATCCTAGCGAGGCCAAATTTTCATTTTATAGGGTGTATGTGCATTATTGCAAAACATTTTTGGAACATACACAATAAGCACTTCTAAGGATTAGAATGAATAAGTCACTTGATTGTTCATGCGCAAGGTTGCTTTTGCCCTTGTTCATTATTTTCAGACATGCTGAAATCACTTGCTTGCTATTTTGCATGCTTGTTTATCTATCTGGTTATTGAAAATAGACAAATCTGTTACGATCCTCAAATCTGGATATTGAAATTTGCAAACAATTCAAATCTAAAAACCCTAAAATTTGCAAAATTTGATGTAAAATCCTTTTTGGAGTCAAAAGACATTTTAGGAGGTCAAAAGTCATATGAGTTTTTGCCAAGTGTCATTTCATTATTGTCCATCTGTCGTATGATTCAGTACCCATTGTCATATGATTTTTCATGCTAGTAAATTCTAAAAGTCAAAATCCTACTTGCAACTATCGTACAAGTTTTTCAACTATCGTTTCATTGCCTACCAACTGTCATACAAGTCTGCAGAACGTCATTTGGGAAAATTTTGAAAAGTTGTCAGAAAATTATCAGAACTGCCAGATACTTCAACTTTTACAACCTATTTCCAGAATCTGTCATACAAATCACTATGTCAAGAGTAGAGCAGTAGCCATTGAGAATCAGTACACATGTCTCAAAGAATCAGTACACATGAGGAAGAAATTCTAATCACTGCTATGATGAAACAGATGCATGCTATGCAAGTCAAGATTAACAAACTTGAGAAAGAAAAGGAACCTAAAGAGTTCTCCATGGAAGCTCTATGCCCTTTTCCATTTGATAAAGACTTGTACATGTCACCATGCCTCCAAACATGATTTGAGCAATGTGATAACCCTTATGATACCTCTTCCATGGAGAGTGACACATCCAACTTTGGAGACTATGATGACTATGATGATAGACAATGTAATGATACCTATGACACCTATGTTCCTTAGAATCCTCCTCGTCGTGTGTTCTTGCCTACTACAAATGGGTCATCACATTGGATAGATCATGATGGTGATCCATATGATTTTGATTTTGAAAGAGATTTTGATGGCTTTTGTGGACAATACCTTGATTATGATCCATCTACCACTGCTGAGGACTATAAAATGCATCGTGCTAGCTTGAAGCATCAATATTATAAGAATCCTTCTCCTAAAGACTCTCCTGTTAAAAATAAAGATTATCTTCTCAAGCAAGATCATGTTAATGCTGAACCTTTGTCTGGTGATGCTTCCCTTCCATTCCCTACTTCCTCCAATATCCGTACATTTCCTAAAACTTCTGAGTCTTTCAAATCTTTCATAGAACCTTCATCTAACACAAGCCCCGATACTTTTCATATGATTCCCTATAGTTATCCTCTAGGGTTACCTCTTCAAGAAATTCAAGCTAACCTTCACTTGGCTGCTAATACTTTCAATAATGCTAAACCTAAAGAGCCTGAGCCTTCATACGCTACAATGTCTACTTTAGCTAGTCCTTCACCATCTCTGCAATAGTCTTCCATACAATCCCAACATGCTTTCATATCCTTAGAAGTGGCTCCATGTCAAGAGGACTCTAAAAATGATAAAGAAAAGAACATAAAGAAAGATCAAGATCAAGAACCCTCCATGTTCATTTCCACTCCTTTTAACGATGTCTCTTATCCACTTCAGGGTTCTTTTGATCTTGCACACCCTTTTTCATGCATTCCACCATGTCTTAAGTCTTTGCCTAAGCAAGATCAAGCTACTACTTACACCGTTGAGCTTATTGATAATCAAAATAACCTTACTACACTTGCACTTTCCAAAGATGATACTTCCATTAAGGTTGGTAAAAATGGTTTTGTTACTTCCAATGTTAAGCCTATTGAAAATCAAAAAAAAAATTATGTGCTTATGCTATCCAAAGATCCTTGTCAAGATCAAAGTCTTCCATCTTCTTGTTCTACCACTCCATGTTCATTTCCACTTTCTACTCTTCCTAAGTCTTTGAAAGCTTTGAACAATCCTATCAAAGAAGGTGCTCATATTCAAGATGTCCATGATTCTATTGAAAATTCTAATGCTCACTCTAAAGATGCTGATATCCTTGGTTGTCATATAGATGCTGATGAACTTATTGATTATCCTTTTGTCTTCCACTTCCATCCTTGGACCTCCTCCACCACTACTAAAGGCTTCACGTCTACCTTCCATCTTGGGTCCGTATGTCCCTTCACTTTCCCCTCCTAACTCTCCTAATTTTCCATCCATCTTGGGTCCTTACATCCCTCCATCTCCCATCTTTCCTCAAGATCAACATAGATGCATACCCTTGAATCCTTTTTATCCACCCACCCATCTAAACCATTCATATCCTCCTTCTTCTTCCACAAGTCCCAAGTCTTTTGGAAGTAACTTGAAAGTTCAATACAAGAAAAAGAAGAAATACAAGAATCCATAAAAAAAAGAAGATCACCATGTCTCCTCTAATAGACATGAAAACACAAAGTCAAAAAAGATATCTAAGAAAAAAACTACAAGACAAGTATGGGTTCCAAAATCTATCATTGAAGATATTCTCTCTAGATCATCAAAAGGAAATAAAAAGCCTACGGCTATATGGATTCCAAAGTCTATCTTGAAAGAGTCTGGTGTTGAGAAAAAAGTGAAATTGACATTCAAGCTTCCAAAGGCTTCCACTTCATCTCCCTCCAAAAATATTCTTCCATTCCATGCACCTAAACCACAACCTCTACTATCCATTCACCATATTCCTTCACGTTTTCCTTCATTCACATTTCCTCCATCCTCTCACCACCCTTCAAGGTATCTGTTGACATTGATCTTGCCTACCTTCCTTTCCACCTACCCTTTCACAATCCTTCCATGCATTATCCTTCTACCTTCTATCCTTTTTCCTCATTTGCCTATTCATCCTATCTTCCAACCTCACTCGCTTTACATAAAACCTTATCCTCTATTTTTCTCTTCCATCTCCCTTTCCC
Source organism: Chamaecyparis obtusa (assembly GCA_027943335.1). NCBI lineage: Eukaryota > Viridiplantae > Streptophyta > Pinopsida > Cupressales > Cupressaceae > Chamaecyparis > Chamaecyparis obtusa. The sequence continues at coordinate 805,018 of BSBK01003847.1, read as the reverse complement.
TATTCGCATCTTTGAGCATATCATTTTAATTCCTTGGCATATCATGGTTTATCCTTTCAAGGAGCATTATCTAAAAAGCTTGCCTTCTTCCAAAAATTTTGAAAAAAAAAATTTTTAAAAATTTAAAAATGTGCCTTGGGGGAAACCTAGAAACAGGCACCTTGGTAGCAAAAGTAAAGAGAAATAAATTCATTCTATGGTGAAAACCACTCCCTTATGGTGCCTTGGACAAGTACCATGATGAAAACCTAGCAATCAGGCATCATGCGTAGTTCTTCTACATGTTTCATCCATTCCATCTTCTCTCTTTGATCTTGACAATGTTGATCTATACATGAACATTTGGCTATCTTGTGAGCTATTTTATGCTGATCTTGCTTTCATTTGCTTTCATGTTTAGCCTTCATGTCTATCTTTCTCCATTCATTTTCACCTATCGCTATCCTTTTCCCCTTTGGTCTTGATCTAAGAAAAAAAAGAAAGAAAGAGTAAAACATGGTGCTATGAAGCCTCTTGACATGTCTACTCCTTTGGACTACATCCTATCTTTCTTTGGCATTATGCTTTTGTGACTTATCCTATGCTGGCCTTTCATTGCTTGTCCAAATGCGCTTTACATGAAAATTTTTCCCTAACTTGGGTATTCTTGAGGAGTTTTCCCTTGAGGATTTCTTCCTTTCATTCTTCTTCATTCTCTTGTCTTCCATCGCATCCACCAACTTGCTAATCCCTCTTGTTCTCCACCTTGCTAGACATTGGGACTACATGATATGATCTTGTTTGGGAGTTTACAAATGGAAAAAGATGCTATCAAATATACCAAGTATCATAACAAGTATCTGAACCAGTATCAAAACAAGTGTCAGAACCAGTATCAGAACTAGTATCAGAACCAGTATCAGAACAAGTATCAGAACACCTACTAGGGCTACACCTTTTGCTTTAGTTTATGGGTTTGAAGTAGTACTACCTATTGAGGTCAAAATCCCACCACTTAGAATTATAATGCATGGTCTAGTAACTAATGATGACTATAGAGTGTCTAGGTTGCAAGAACTAGAACTACTAGATGAGCGCAGATAAGCAGCGTATGATCATCTCAGAGTATATCAGAAGAGAATGTCTAGAGGCTAGAACAAGAAAGTCAGACACAGAGAATTTTAGGTTGGCGATCTAGTCTTGAGAGAGAATCCTAAAAATCAATCACATCAAGAATGCAAGGGGATGTTCGAACCCAACTGGCTGGGTCCCTTTGTCATCACTGCTACTTTTGGCTCTGGTGCCTATCAACTCTCAACAAATGAAGGAGAATAGCTTTGAGAACCAATCAATGTTCTCCATCTGAAGAAATTCTACGCCTAAAGCATTCAATCTATGGTAAAATGTCCTGAAAAAAATCTTAAAAATTGAAAAAAGTCCTAAAAAAATGAACATCTTGGTGAAAACCTAGCAATAGGCACCTTGATGATTCACAAAAAAATCAAAAAATAACAAAAGTACAAAAAAATTGAAAAAATGAAAAATACAAAAAAATGAAAAAAAAAAAAGTGCCTTGGTGAAAACCTGGAAACAAGCGCCTTGGTAGCAAAAATAGAATCTCTGCCAAGATGGTGAAAACCCGGCAAATAGGCACCACTTGTTTCAAAATGCTCCATCTATCAGCACAATCTTGGTCTTTCCTAGCTTTTAGTCTTGCTTTAATTTGTACATATCTCCCGGTTTGTTTTTGCATTTCCAATTTTCAATAAGTCAGTTTGTCCACCAATCTACTCAAGCGTTTGTATCCTATCAATGTTCAAACTTGGGGGCAATCAATGTCATATCCTATGGTCTCCAGTATATCTTAGACACATCATATCTAGTCAGAGTCCTTTGAAGCTTCATGTGAGTCAGTCAGTCAATCTTGTCTCCCGAAAGGATTTTGCATCTACAACAACGCAATCAACATCAAACATCAAACTGAAAACAATCTACGCTTTTTTACATGCTTTTATCTCCTTGTATGCTTACTGATTCACATTGAGAATTTTGCATATTCTATCCCTTTGAGCTCTTTGATGATATCCTTTATAGGATTTAGAGAGTGATGACTAGGGGCATAATCTTTTCTTTGTCTTCCACTTGTATGTGAAAATCTAACGTCTTTGGAAATTCTGGATTGAAATGGTGTCTGACTATAAGAGCCTCTATCTTGAATTGGATGGCCATGCATACCTCAACCATTGATACCTAAAAAATTCAAGGAAGTTTGATCTAACTATTGTATTTTTGAGTGAGTGAGTTCTCCTATTTGAAACACGATCTTACCTAAGGATGTGAACGATAAAGGGTCACTACGGGTAATTCACACTAGATTTAGAATGATCTCTTGACTTTTTGATGTATTTGACTGCAAGGTGTATTTAGGTCATCACGACATCTATGTTTTGATGCTTATACAAATTTCTATATCAAAATGGACATGATATTTAGGTCATCCTAGCGCTTATGCTTTGATGCTTATATCTAATCTGACATTTTGAAAACAAAATCAATATTCATATGCTAATGGTTTCATAATCAGTGGGTGTTGTATTGATTCTTGCGCATACAAATCGATATTCATATGTCTATGGTTTCATAGCTAGTGGGCATTGTATTGATTTATCCGATTACCTAAAAGCTCAATGATGATAACAAATTGACATATGATTAGTGAGTAGGTCCTAGGTATTAGGTTGCATTTCATTCTGCATTTCATTTTTCATCTTTGCATGATCTCACAATGATTAAATGAACTTCAATGCTTAAACGATTCTTCAAATTGCATCTTCAAATCTAACAAAAGTTGAATCTCACATGAAGGTTCCTCCAATGAAACAACAAGTAGACTCCTTTTTCGGGATCAAAATCAAAATCTGAGATCATTCATATTATTAACTGCTTATTTGACCTTCGATCATCATAGAAATCCATAATTCAACTTAACTGATTATCTTACATCAAACATTCAAAATTTCAACTTGGTTAACTATGGTCAACTCATGGTTTCACCTAGTCAAACTTGGTCTTTTGGGACCTTCAGACGATGCAGAATGCATTCTTCAACATGTTTAACCACTTTTCCAATTAATTAACATGCCTCTGAACTCTCAACATTGACTTTTCTTGTCAGATTTTAATTTTAATCCCAAAGGGGGCATGGTATTGCACATCATTCAAAGTCTGTAAATCAAATTCTATCAATCTTTCCTTAATAATCAAGACAACAACCACGTCTAGTTGCTGATTCATCAAAATACCTCATCGCTCAGGGCAAATCTATCATCACTTGGGACATATCAAATTCATCAAGATCCAAATCAATTTGGTAAACTGTATCAGTTTTTGGCAACCATTAGATCATAGTGTTCTTTCCTTGGTTCTTCGGCAACTGAAGGGTTCAGATGTGATACCTGCTAGTTCTGCTAAGACAATCGAATCTAGAACCGGTCACTCACTTCTTTGCAATCCTAAGGTTTGGAATCAGGCATTTTGACATTTTTTCGCAATCATAGGTTCATTTGCTATTATAGTGAACATTATCTTTGGTCATTCAGGACCTATTATCTACATATCAAATCAATATCAATCAGCTTCTGTCTCATATCAATTATCAATTTCGAATCAGTTTCATATCTTTATCAAACATAGACTGTCTTTGAACCACTATGCTTCACACAGTAATTCAAAGAGGGGCAAAATGTAATACCCAAAAAATGGGCTATAAGTTCATTAACCTCCTACATCTACAAATCAAAAGAAATCAACATTAAAGTCCTAACCTAAGGCACATCTAAACATCATCGAATCCTAATTGATTATCTTAAATTCTGCATCGGGGAATATTCCTAGCAATATTCCTAATTATCTTAATTATTTTTAATTTAATGATTATTTGGCGATAAATCACATTTATCCTAAGTTTGATTAATTGAATATTTTCATATTTAATTAATTACATTTAATATCTTGCCACTTAATTGTGTAATTAAATTTAATTCTATCTATTATTAATTGTATTATTTAATATTGACAATAAATCTAATATCTTATGAATAATTGATTAAATTCTTATTTAATTAATTAAAGCAAGTTGTCATTATTTAATAATATAGTTTTTAATAAAAATTTGATTAAATAATTGATTAACCCATAAATCAATTATTTATTTTTAAAAATTAGTTAAGTTGAGCATAAATCACTTTATTTATTTAATTAATTCATAATTATTATGCATAATCAAAGAGTAGTTAAACTCCAAATCAGAAAATCAATGCAAGTTATTGACTTTTTGGAACTCAATATCATTTTTGAGTTTTAAAGTTGATCTAAACTTCTAATTTGAGTTAAAAAGCTATTTTTGCATGATTTGTAGTATTTTGTGAATTAAATTATCCTTTATTTAAAAATAACTCAAAAATCAAGCTGAGTTAATCTGAGTGATTTATGACTTTTTTTCATGCACCTCCAAAGCCTTGGATTTCTATAAATTAAAGCCTCAGCTCATCTCAAAGCATCTCATATTTTTGCATCCTCACACTGTCGGATTGGAGGACAAGGAATCAAAGCTTATTGTGAATCAAGGCTATTGTGAGATCAATTTCATTTGCATTCATATCATATTAGTTTTCATTTGCTAGATCATTTAGCATATCATAGCATATCAGTTTTTACATATCATAGATTCATATCAAGTTTATCATTCATATTGCATAGAAAATACCAAAAAAATAGATTAATTGCATTCATATTTTATATCAGTTTTGCATTCAAATCCTTCATTTAGGTGTCGTCTAGGTCACTGATCTCGATAGAAATCTGAGAACATTAATCTCACACCTACTAGAAGGTAGTAAATCGCTTGGTTAAATTAGATTTCAATTTTGCATGATTTTGATTATAGCTAACCTCTAATGTTTTACTAAAGTGTTGTGTCTACAGATCAGGTACAATTTTCACACACACACAAACTACCTACTAGGTGATGCACCAAAATTAGGGTTTGGATCTCAGTATGTAGGAATGAGACCATTGGAGAAATCAGGTTTAATAAGTCACAACTCACTAGATAGGCTTGCATAAGTGTTTCATAGGAGGGTCTGAACAAAAGACACAACTTATGACCTGCAAGAAAACATCCTTTTCTGCAACTAGGTGGAGGAATAAGACAAGACTGCTAGGGGTTGTAGTATACCCACAAAAAATCTAAATCAGATCAGGCACAGTAACACCCAAAATCACCAAAAATGAGAGGGACTAGGAACCCCAATTTCTATTAACAACATTCATAAACTTCAATCCAATAAGAGATAATCAAGATAGTGAAGACAAGGATAGAACAAATATCACAAGTACCTCAAGAATGACTTGATCATTAATGGGAGATTACAAAGAGTAGAAGAACTAGAGGGTAGAAAAAATACCACAGATGGCTTTCTGAGAAAAGATGACTTCCTTGCAAAAGTGGGCTTCTCTCCTTTACAAAAATGAACCTCTTTAGCACTAAGGCTCCACAAAACAATATCTACATACTCAACTGCACGTAGGTAGGAGTCAAAATTAACCTAACTAGGGTTACAAATTTTACAATAAAATGTCAAACCCTAGGCGTCCACTACTGACCCATCATGAAAATCACTGAGAACCAGTCATCATATCAGATCTTTCTCTTTGTGTGTTGATCCTAGACTAGGTCCACCTGCAGACACAACAACTTCGACCCATCTACCCACCTCCAACTCCACTAAGCCATGAAGGCTTCAAATTTGATCCTGGTATGATACCTAGGTCTAAAATGATTAACCCTACAAAGTTGGCGCCAAGCTCATTAAAGCTTCAACAAGACATGGTACCCTGTGAAATCCGTGGCACCAATGATCAAATCATTTACTTATTATCTTCTCAACCATCCTTGTCATGAGCAATTCAATTCCAACTACCCATTTGTTGTGCATGGCCACAAAACACAAACCCTAGCGAAGTCCTCACAAAGATATTCAAATTCAAATATTAATGGCTAGCAGATATATTTTACAATGTGACCATTGATGAATAGCCCTCCCAGTAGATGAATGGCCTAGATCCACCCTTTAAAATAGCTTAAAATCCTTTTTGACAAGTCAACCACCATCACAGAAATCAACAACTAATCAAACTGCACCATTTCAGATACACATTGCAACCTTCTGACATCAGACCCACTGCTTGAGATACTGATCTAATGGCAGGTGCATGATCTTATAGCCCCAAAATATTCCTTATGCTTATACACTAGCTGTTAGATCCTTTTTAATCAAAGACCATAATGACACATCAGTCCACCTAGAAATCTGCATCATCATTCGGTAGCCAATCAAAAGCATGCATGTTAGCAATACATGGCACTAGGACCACTTGACATATCTCTTTAATCTGACCAATAAGGACTCGGCAACTCATCCTGACCTGGCACTGGACCCACTGACAAATCTGAACACTTTGGCAAATCTAATGGCTAGTGCAAGATCTCATACTCTGACACAAACCTTTGCGAAGATGTGCCAACTGTCGATCTTCATCTTTCTGACATCTTTCCAGGTCCTTTGACACGGTCCCACTGTGGCATCCAAGTCATTGCTATGTGGACCAATGAGAAATGAGCATGTCACCATATGAGGACCCACTTGTAAGCCCCTAACGATGGAATAAAATCAATGGCGGTGCATGATCACACGGGGTAGGAATATTCCATGTGATCATATGACGACCATTAGATTAAAAGCTAGGAAGTTTGATGGGCCCACTCTGACAAGGTTGAACAAGTCATTACTTCTATCCAATGAGATGCTTCCATGTAGGACACTGTGGCAATGGACCCACTTGACTTTGAAGGACCACAAACTTGGAAGATCTAACGGTTGTTAGGATTTCGCATGGCTCTGACACATCCTTTGCGAAAACATGATGACCATCAGATCTCGAAGCTTGGGACCCCACATAAATGACCGCTGGAGAAAACTTAGTGATTACATGACTAAAGGGAAGCTAACGTTCACCAGGTCATGAGAAATTATGTGGTGATCAGGAAATTCTTAGCGAATATGACAAAACACTACATTCGCTAAGTCACTAAAAGAAAAGGGAACCACCAGAAGAAATTGTGCGACCAGGAGAATTACTATAGTCACCAGTTCGCAGAAGGAAAAAACACCTGCCAAAAAGAATAAGAGAACTGGTGACCCAAAAGAATTAAAAGGCATGTGGGTATGGGATCTTTTAAGTTGCTGATAAAGTAATGACAAATTATAACAAGGCTTAGGGTTTTGAGGGCTAAAACACCACAATAGCTAGATTTTTTTTTGAATTTTCAAACCAGGGACTTGAAAAACAATGTAGAGGCTAGGAAACAAAGCACGAGGCCATGAAAATTTTAGAGATGACTGATAGGGGTAAAATAGACACTTTTAAAATAGGTTTTAGCCAAATTTAATGCATAGGAAAATTTTGGTAACAGTAACAACAAGAAATGATTTAATAAGACATCTAAGGGATCTATGGTAATATTTTTGTGGTTAACTAATTCACCCCCCCTCTCAGTTACTCCACCTATATTTCCAACATGCATAACTACATATTTCTATCAAGAAATCAATATTAAATAGATTAAGTAGTGATCAAATAACTATACATTTCATTCATGTCATTCATCTTCTTCTTCATCCAACTAATCACCATGATCATCATTGATGTTGACATCATCACCACCACCGTCATTGTCTTCATCTTCATTGTCATCATCATCATTGGCATCAGCGTCATCATAATCATTAGTAGCAACATCATCATCAGCAACATCATCATCATCATCATCATCATCATCATCATCATCATCATCATCATCATCATCATCATCATCATCAGTAGCATCATTAGTAGCATCATCAGTAGCATCATCATCATCATCATCTTCTTCTTCAAGAAAAGTTGTGTCAGGAACATCATCGACTAACTATTGTTCATGATCATCATCTACATCATCTTCTAGTTGTTCACAATCTTCTTCCATCACATTATACCTCATTGTCCTTCCTCTTAAATCATGTCTAACAATAAATGACCAACCCGATTTATGCGAAACCTCTAAGTAAAATACCTGCTCAAATTGGCTTGGAAGAACATAGGGTTCATCCCCAACTGGCTCAAACCACCTTGTATTAATCATTGAAAATCCATTGTCATGTTCAATAACAGTTCTATCAGGATCATTTTGATTAAGTCATAGCCTATACCATCTGACGAAAAAGAGAAGTAATCTAAAAGAATTAAAGTCACACTCAAGTATATCATCCAAAATGCCATAGTATCGATTTTAGGACTCTTGAGGATGTGAGTCATTTCTAGATTAAATATTACTCACCTGAAAGACTACACTTATCCCAGAATCACAAGTTTTCTTTGTGTCATCCAAATTTTTGATGCAAAATTTATGACCATTGCAAAACATAGCCTTGTGGTGTTTGACCTACAAAAATATGTAAAACATGTATAAATTAATGCATCAAGAGTTCATAAATGTACAAGTGATTAACAAATTTATATGTACCTAGAAATCTTTTAAACCATGTGCTAAATCTATTTTCCTTTGGGTAACTTTTGGATCTCTGTTACGATGAGCTTCATTAACCAATGAAGACACAACTTCCCATGTTAATGTGTGACCTAAATGATGACATCATTCAATCCATTTTGTCATCCAATCTTGATTGTTTGCAATATACAAATGTATTGCATCCCACTCTCGAGCAGTTGTACAAAAAATAAATAGATGAATTACAACTGATTAATATTGAAGATTAAGAATTAATTAACAGCTACACTAACATCTTATAATTTATTACCTCTCACTTTCCTCATTCTTCCTTTCCCCACCAAGTACTCCCCTTCAAATTTTCTAATGGTGTCAAGATCCCAAATGCAATCTATATGGATCTTTGCTGCAAGCTTAGAAAAATATTTAGTAACATACACCATAGTCTGGTATACCATATATCCCTCCACCATAGAACCCTCAGGACATGTTCTTTTCCAAACCAAAGCATTCAAAAACTTCAAGTACCTCTCAACCATCGACATTGATCGAGTGTGTACGGGTCCACACATTTCAATCTCCTCAACTTGGTGTATGAGGTAGTGTTCTTGTGCATTGAAAAAGGTTGAAGGTAGACACTTTTGCATTTCACACATTAGAAGAGGAATTCTTCTCTTCCAATATTTTATATCTACTCTATGGATTTTTTTAGATGGCAACCACCTACAAGACATTCAAGACATAAAAATATATAAACATGAGACTTTACAATATATATATACAACAAATTGAATAGATATCATTGCTTACCTCATGTATTTTCCAAATCATATATCACTTATTTGATGTTATTGTCAAAGTTCTCTAGGAAAGATAGGGGTAGCACGTACTACAACAATTATAAAAAATAATCATGTCATTATTTTCTCATATAATACAATGAGAAGTACATGCAGTTTACAAATATATTGTAAATACAAAAGAACATGACTTACCTTGATGAAGGTATGCCAATCATGTGTTTTCAACCCTAGCCCAAATTAACTTTTCTTTGATATGGTACTGCTTATGTTTACAGCAAATCCTATGGGAAATCAAATTTTTCGTATGACTTCTTTTATGGCATCACCTTGTTGTTCTGTTAATAACCAAGGAAGGGCAATTGTATTAATCCGTTCTCCATTTCTATTTGATTCAATGAAATTTTTCATTGCATGATTGGATTCATGAATGTTGCTACAAATTTTGATAATTTTTTCTTTGTCACATCTTCCATCCAATATATTCCACAATGTCTCTGTTACATTCTTTTTAATATGCATAGTATCAAACAAATGCACATCAAAAAGCTACTCGTAGTAGGGCAACCTACTAAATTGTTGGGGAGAACTCTTTAATCCCTTTGGAAGGTGCTTAGTAGTGTTTCCTTGATGACATTCATGATCATCAATCACATAATCAGAAAACAAAACACAATAAAAATATACAAATTCCAAACATAAACCATTAGGTAGAATGGTAGTACCTTGATGATTAATTCTATTACATTCCAACTTCCATAAGTGAGGTGTCATTCTCTGTGGCTTAGATGTAGTCTCTTCTTTCCCATTGAAAAGATGTTTTCGGTAATTCGATAGTTATGATTTTTGTGGAGAAAGTGTCTATACTCATCAAACACTTGCTTTCCTAAACTTTTTGAATAACGAGATTTCATCTTTGGACCACAAACTGGACATGCAAATTTTTCTTTTTTTTGAAGACCTACAAGGTAATGATACAATTGGATTAAATATGTTAATTTTTATTTTTAGAATTATCATGTGCAACTTGAATTCACCATAACATACCAAAAAAATGTGTTAGCCCTGGGGCATCATGTATTGTCCATACAAGAATTGCAAGGAATTGAAATTGTTTGTCTCTTATTGGTCTAGAGATGTCATACATAGTGACACCTTTCCATAACTCCACCAACTCGTCGATAAGAGGCTCAATATAAACATTCATATCTTTAACTTGGTATTTACCTAGTTGAATGAACAACAACATTACATAATTATTGTGACCATTTTACTACAAGGTTTATAATTACATGCAGATAACTATTAAATGATCAAATACTTGGAACAATCATTGCCAACATAATGTTCTTCCTTTTTATTGACATCCATGGAGGAATGTTATTGTTGATGACAAAAGTAGGCCAAATAGTGCAAACAGATCTTAGCTCTCCAATTGGATTGACACCATCTGCTACCACTGAAAGCATGACATTTCGAGGTTCATCGATAAAGTGCAGCCACTTTTCCTCTATGTCCTTAAATATAGAACCATCCATAGGCATTCAAATAATGTCATCTTGACTCCTATTGCGTACATGGTAATCCATAAATTGTGTCAAGTTATTACACCTAAATAATCTTTGTAAATGTGGTATAATGAGGATGTAACGAAGAACCTTGTGAGGCACCTTTTTGTTATTTGATCTATTTGATATCTACTCATATGACATTTAGGGAATTTTGTTGCAAATTCATGTTCTTTATGATAAATAATATGATCATTGGGACAAGCATCTATTGCTTGATACTCTATTCCATTATATTTCATAGTGGCACATAATTCAAAGTATGAGCGAGGGAGAATATTTCATGGTGGTAACAAGAACTCACCTATCAATCTGTAGAAAATAATATATGTTGTTAATATTAACAATACTTATGGTACATGTTTCACCATTTAATTACTATAATGACATATATGACATACTATAGCATATGTGACATTGTTGTGCTGGATAAACCATTCATAACCTTCAAGTTCAACAACAAAGAGAAGAGTTGTTTGGGAGCCTTCATAAAGGGGTGTGGCTGCCTTCTCAAGTAGAGGTATATCATGGATGACATCAACATCATCCTGGTCATCATCATCAATTACGCTAATACCAAATGTGTCATGGATCAATGTATTAGTACCATCATCTAGCGCATCATTGTCATCTTCCATGGGATCATAATCTTCAGCTTCAATATTTGCACCTCCACGATCCTCCACTTCAAAAGTTGTATTCTCAATATTCACACCTCCATGGTCCATATCACGTACTCCCCTAGGGACGTCAACCTATATTAAAATGATGAACACAAATAAACCATGATAATGATGTCATCATCAGGTGTATTTCATATATATATATTAATTGTTAAATAAATATAATAAAAAAATTACCAATTCATGATAATCAAAGCCTCCTTCAATGTGACCATTATCCCTACAATGTCTCTTAGCTAGTTTGATTAGAAATCTTCTAATGTTTAAGCCCTTACAATTATTGAAGGGACAATAACATTTTCCATCACCTTTTCTTTTTAATTTTGACCACAATCTATTGATTGCATCCCCATTACCTTCTTCACTTGGATTGTCTTGCATGATGCTTCTTCACTTAGATTATCTATAACCAAATTATATATAGAAATTGAAAACTTAGTTATGAAATGATGTTGTAGTATAGTATACCAAATTGAAACACTTCTATTATTGTAGTCTTCCACCTCAAACTATTTCCTATTGTGGCAAGAAAGAAAGATATTCAAATAATATAATAGTTTTTAAATCAAAATAAAATGGAGGCAAGCTGTTGATTGAGGATGCAGGGAACAACACCCATCAGTACTTTTATTAAATTGTAAATTTCAATTTTGAACCATTATGTGAATATAGAACTGTAAGTACCTAAAATGCAATGTCTAAAAACATAAGGCTAAGCTAGCATTCAACAAAACAAAGAAGATAAACACTTATGCTAAGACCTAAAAAATGGAAGCAAACAAACTCAAAAGTAATATAAAACCCTTAAGCAAACATCCAAGATGTAGAAGATTTGTCCAACGGTTTGGATGTGTGCTCAAATGCTATGCTCAAGCTTAAATAGAAAAAATGGCATGATAGCTTTGCTTCAATGGTGGATGAAAATGAAGGAGGAGAGCTTCTCTTTTATAGAAAGATGGATGAAATGGATGGTCAAGATTAAGGGGCAAGAGAGGAGGGAGAAATGGTGGAGATGCATCCAAGGGAGAGCACATGGATTGTGCTTTGTCAAATGCATAGCATTGTGACAAGTGTCACAATGGTGGAGGATGAGAGGAGAGGCACCTTTGGAAGGTGTGAGAGGGGAGAAGTGTGTAAGAGGTGTAAGAGGCTTTTGATTTCTCATTGGAGGATGTAGAGGTGATGTCATAAGGGGTTGACTTTGGGGTGGATTAACATTCTTTAATCTTGGATTATGATTGTGCACATGCTTAGGAGGTGATTAGGCTTGGTAAGTGGAGGATTAGGGAGATGTGATGGAGGAGAGAGAATGAGTGGAGGATTAAATTAGCTAAGCATGGATTATTAGCTAATAGGGAAGAATTAGAATTAAATATTTTATTTAATTCCAAGTTGGAGGAAAAGGGGATTTATGAATTAATTTATTTAGATAAAAATATCTATTTAAATTAATAGAGTAATAAAGATTTAATTAATTATCAGACTATAGGTTTTTCATTTAGATAATTAATTGGACTATAGTTAATTAATTAAATTAATTAACTAGCAGATGACATAAATTAATTAAATAAATAATCCTTAATTAACAAGATGTCCTAGGAAAAGACTAAATATGATTACTAAATAATGTAAGCAAATTTAGTTGTCTACATTTTGCCCCTCTTCGACATAGTGTTAAAATAACACTATTTCGAAGATGTTTTTAACAAAAAAGATGACACGAAGAATGGACTAGGTAACTAGAGTTGCCCCCGTTATGGGTCAGGATGGTTAGACTTGTAATACACCTCTAACCCTAATATAAGTTTTGTGTTTTTGAAAGAATTAAGATCTTTTGATATTTTCTTACAGCTTAAGTTGTACATGATACTTGTTTGATCTATTCCTATAGTTTGTTTATAATAATTTCATAAGCTAGCACTCAATGATTCTAATATTAGACATACTATCTACAGGTATCATTTTTGTATGTATTTATCTCCATGTATGTATTGAGTACCTTCAAGACCTTTATGAACATAGTTAGGACGTTATATGATATGTACTTGATAGATATATATAAGTGGTTATTTATATTTTCTTCTATTAAGGTTACTTTGGATGAATCTTGTATCTCACTTGATGATTTGATTATGTTGATTTATTATTAGTATTGATAAGAGACTAACACAATGCTTGAGATTCTAACCTTTGCTATGATGATGCTACATGCTTTGAGTGTATATATATACATGATGTGTTTTCATGATTCAAGACAAAGTCGTAGTTACTCACATAGCTGAGGTCCACATGATGTATCAATCCTGGTCATCTGTTTGCAATGTTTTCTTTTATATGTATATCCGTGCATTTAATTTCTTCTTTGTGATGTAGGCTTGCAGGTACCGGGCATCGACTTCACCTGGCTTCACAGGTCTGAGCATGCCCTCAAATCCTTGATGGTTGTTGTTATGGAGATAGTACTAAGGCCCCTACATGAGTCTTCCTTTGTCATTATTCCAATTTGGGAATATTAGGGTTCCTTCTTTGTCAGTCAACCTTTGGGTCAAAAACCCAGATCCAACGCACTCGGTTGGGCATGGTTGTAGTTAGTGCCTTGTGGCCACTTGAATTCATTTGGTTGTATGATTTGTTTACTCATTTTATTTATTTCTCCTTCTTGGTATGATTCTTAGTTAATCTTTCTATGTTGTGTTTCAGGAGTTTGGCTTGACTTTCCTTGTTGACTTTGGTTGACCTTGTTTGATCTTATGGTTTTCTCGATATGTTTCATAGTTGATTTTTATGGCCTCTTTCGATGATTAGATTTATTTTGAGGCATGTGATTTTATTCTACCTCAGTGTTATATCCTATAGTAATTATAAATAGGTAATAATATTGTGATCTATTACTTCATAATCTTATAGATTATAGTGTTTGGTATTTGGCATATATATATATATATGGGTGCACACATATATGTATTTATATATATATATATATATAATTTATATGTGATTATATGTTAATTATTGTAGATATTGTTGATGGTGTATATTTTTAGATTAATGTAAAGTATAATATTATTAATAATTAAATATTAAATAATGCGAGGTATATTATTCTCAATTGTTAATTATTAATAATGAGGATAGGTTATATATATATAGATATTGATGTAATTAATGATGGCATATGCATATATGTTAGGAGAATATTACATATGTGTATGAATGAATACAAATAATCTTTTATTGTATATTTGAGTAATATAGTTGTATGATATTAAGTTATTTTATAATACCCTTTAGTTAAGAGTTAGTTGGGAGTTGGTTACTTTTCCTCTCAACCTTTTGAAATCTATTTAGATGCACTACTTTCTCATTTGAAGAGAGGATATTTTTGGGCTGAAGCATTGAGTAGAGGATGGCCTTACTTTTCATGGAGATTTTGGAGAGAAAACTTGGAGATGTGAGGGAGAGTTTGTAAGCATATGTCTTTAAGAATTTTTGGTTATCTTTGCTTTTGGGAGAGAGACATTTTTGTGAGAATTTCAGTAGTTGAGAGAGGGATTCTTTGCTGTGGAATTATTTTTTTCTTTCATGGAGATTTTTGAAAGTGGATAGGGTTTGAAGGATGCATCTCAAGTTTGGAATTGTCTTCTCTTTTGTTTCCTTCCTTCTTCGATTCAACCTTCGTAGGACATGAGGTATGGATTGAATATTTTAGTTACTTTATGTCTCTGATAGATTATGGATCTATTTATATATTATAATTATTTATTATATCTTTACTTTTCATTTCTATAGTTATTTTAAAGTTTTGAGTTTTTGTTTGTAAGAATTGGCATGTGTTTTCCTAGGGTTTTTAGCAACCCATTTTTGGAGATCTATTATTATAATAATTTAAGTTGCATCTAGGATTTTACAAAATTAATTTTATAGAAGTAAAATTCACATATCTCAAATGGGTATCTCTCTGATTTTATTTTTAGGGTCGAATTAATACCTTATTTTTGACATTTTGGCAGACTATGCCTGTCCATTCTTGATTCCAAATTTTCTGTCAAATGTATTCATATGCTACAGGCTGATATTATCATATAAAAGTCTGAATTTGATATTAGATATTATCCTAAGTCTTATATTTCATTTCCAATTGGTTTGGTGAATTTTAATTATGATTTGTGAAAATTACAATCATTTTAGTGAAAGCAGGTCTGAACCCTAACCAGAATTTTCTGTTTTAAACCAAAAGTCATAACTTTCTTTCCCACCGTTGGATCTTCCTAAAAATAAAATTATGAATCCATAATTATGTTATCTAAATCTCAACTAAAGAGATTGTCTTTAGTATTTTTTTTTGTGGAAGATATGGATGACTGTTCTATGATGATTATTCTTTGCATTTAATCCTTGCTTGAAATAATTCAGTTTAAGAACATCATTAAGTTTTAGGGTTTCGTATGGTTACCAGAGGCTATTAGAATTTTTTTTTGGGTAATTGGATCTATGTATACTCTTAATATGTTTATAATATCACTTGGATGTCTTCTTATATGTTTGGAACATTTTGTGTGCCATATTGGGTTTAGGGTTGTCAAGTGGACTAGGGACAACATATGTTTTCGTAAACTCAATCAAATGTTGTTATGGAATTGATATGAATTCTTGATAATGAATCTATTATGTTCTTATGATTTTTATATTTATGTTAGGGAACCTAAGTACACTAGGTGAGTGGCTCATAGTGAGGGGCCGAGGCCCTAAGTGGCTACTACCAGGATAACCTACTCTGAGTTATTTAATCAAGTGATAACCTAAATAAATGAATTGGGAATGGGAGATTATTGGAATGGGAAATTACACACTAATCAAGATTAATTGTACCTCACCCATGCCTTTAGTGCTAGTAAAGACTAAGGATGGGAGTGGGAGAAGGTACCTATGCATAGGTATGACTGAATGACCTTGTCTGTACGAGAGGCATTCGATTCCGCATGTGCCTACTTGGGGGCCGGGGCCAAGAGTGGCTAGTACAAGGACAACCCAAGGGGTGAGGGCTATGCGATGACACTCACCTAGCTTGTAGCTTAGAGTCTCTACCAAATTTGATCATGCCTCTGGTAGTCCTTGTGGTCTTCTTGTCTTTTCTTTTGTGTTGTGACTTTGGGGAAATTTTATCACCACCTTAGAAATTTCCTAGTTGTTACCTCTTGTATGGGCCTTTGGTTCTATCTCCTAGCTCGGGGGAGTGGGCCTACTGGTTCCATGTGGTTGGGTGGTTAATATTTATATCGAGGTATTGATCGTGATTCTTTGGATGATCCTAGCACATATTCCTTTCCAAATCTACAGTTGAAGATTTCTTATTGGATATTTTAATATGTTGAGATGTACTTATGTATCTGTATTCATGTAATTTTAATCTCCTAAAAGGAGTCTTGTGGTATTGATGTAATCTCAATTCAAGGCAATGCTAAGGGAATGGGTAGTTCTAGGTAAAAGAAAGGGAAAAGAATTTGGAATATTGGACATGTTACTAGCATTAAAAGAAAGTGTTTATGTTATTTCTCCTCTCCTCTTATGTTGTCCATATGTAAAGGAAATAATCTTAAATATAGTTATATATAATGATGTATCACAAAAATAATGTATTCTCTCTTGATGAAAGGATCCAAGGAAATTATTGAGAAATGATAGGTTAGTGATTGGAATTATTAACAATGAATGGTTATGAAACAATGCAATAAAATAGTAACTTGATTATAATGTTAATACTTGGTTCATGTTAATGAAGTACCTAGGATAATGCCTACCTTAATGAATATTAATCTCTTACCTAAATTATTAGAGAAAAGTGATATAAAGGATAGTAGATGTAGATGAAATCAATATGAATTTATGGAATGAGTTGATAAAAGGAATAATGATGTTGGATGATTAACTTATGTTTAATAAAAGAAATAAGTTAGGGACATTTAACTTGATGCATTAAAATGAACGTAGATCTTTTAAGCTCATGATTCCATGAATATCTTATGCATGTAAATGGTTTATATGATGTTGCTTTAGTAGCGATGTGAGGGGACTCGTGAGGACTTAAGTTGTTTAAATCTTACATTCAAGTAGTAGAAATTTATTTCTTCTTTTAGAAATATGAAGTGTAATGATGAATATTATTCTAGTTAAAATTAAAAAATGAAATTTACTACTTGCATTTTATAGAGGTTTATGTCTTTTCCTCTTGGGTTTCCTGGTGGGGCGTTACAAAACTAGGTGATGGATTGATAGGAGATGAGGAAGGATGATGCCCCCTCAAGAGGATGGGTGGGTTGAAGAGAACATGGATGTACTCTTGAAATGGATAAGAGGATGCATGTAGGATGAGGGTAAGAAAGTGAGGTGAAGGAGGTGGATAGGTTTGCATCAAGAAGAGGTGCTTATAGGGAAAGATGGGTGAAAGGAGATGTAAGGAAGATGTTTGTTCTGGGGATTTTGGCTTAGGATTATTTCTGGGATTGGGGTGGGAGGATGTGAAAGAGAAGCTCATGAGTGACTTTCTTTTTGGGATGATGCTTTGATACTAGATAGGGATGATGGGAGCTTTGTTTGAATGTTTGATAGGATGGAGGATATTCAGTTAAGCTTGAGCGTGGGGTGTTCTAAAGGAACACCGCCATGTAGTTTGAGAACTTATTTTGATATAGAAACAAAAGGGACAAGCCAAAGTTACCAAGAACATGAGGCCATGTCACTAGCATTGCATAGGACTAACATGAAAAATACATGTAAAGATTGCCCTAGCATCCTGCATGCACCCAAAAGTAAACACGGTGGAAAAAATGCGAGGGAATCCAAAAACAAAAAACATTTCCCAAGGGTACCAAGTAATCCAAAGGATCACAAGTGAAATGTGCAAGGGTCATGTCTGACTGACTCATAGATAGAAAAGATCAAGACCTTGCCCCAAGTTCCACCATTCACAGCACACCATGATATAAAGGATCATAGAGACCATGAGGAGGTGGACCAAGGAAGCTCAGAAAAGATGAAAAAAGATCCAAAAGGTACCAAAAAAATAAAAAGTATCTCACAAAATCTTTTTTCCATAAGAAGGATGATGGTTGATGATAGATTTGACTAGTTTGATATGAGGAAGGATACATCCTATGAAGACTGATGATGGATTGATAAGCTAGGATTCCTATGGCAAGAGACATGGAAGACACTCAAATCTCAAAGGGACCTAGGGATGATTGTTGAAGCGCTAGCTAGATAGGGACATAGGTCATGATAATGCAAGGACTGACTGACATGAAGGATGGGACCTAAAGACACATATGTACAAATGGGCCTAGGTGGGGACACGATTGACGTTGAGGTACAAGACTCAGGATAGGATGTACAAGGGATCTAGGGATGAAGTTGATGCTGGAGAGATATGCGAGATGATGGCCTAGATGGGCTAGAAAGCCAAGATGGATTGATGGTGGGTAGGGTGGTGATGGATTGGGAAGGATGCATCCCAATGATGATGATTGGATTGAGATCAAGAATTGCAACAAGAAATAAGGATGTGATTGGATGTTTGATTTTGGATAGCTTAGAGGATATAGATAGGATTCACATATGATGGGAGATTGCTACTAGCATTAGGATATGAATGGATGACATTGGATTACACGGGGGTGGGAGCCTAGAGCTAGATACCAATGACAAGGGAAGAACCAGTTGATGGAAAGATGGAGGAAAATGTTGAGGGATAGGGATGGAGGAACTGTTGAGGGATTGGTAGAGAGGAATGCTTGGGGATTGGATGGAGGCATAGCTAAGGGATGTATATTTTGGAAGGATTGGAGGAAAAAATGCTTAGGGATTGATGCTGGAGGGACTGCTAGGGGATTTGGATGGGAGGAAATGCTAAGGGATGTATGTTTTGGAAGGATTGGATGAAAAAATTCTTAGGGATTGATGCTAGAGGGACTGCTAAGGGATTTGGATGGGAGGATTGGAGGAAGATAAGGATTTGGATGGAGGAAGATATGGATTTGGAGGAGAAAGATGGGAAGATATGAAAGGATGGGGAGATGAAAGGAATACATATGTGATAAGGTCTCCAAGGAATATGTCACCAAGGAATAAGATGCCCCTACTTAGGGTAGCTCATGTATTTAGCAGCACTAGGCGGGGGTATGATAGGATGGAAGATACGATGATAAGGGGATGAGGAAGGTAGATGGAAGCTCAGGAATAGTAGGTGGATAAGAGGAATGGATGGAAGGAAATGGATGGAAGATAAGTTGATAGGAAGGATTGATGGATAGAGGATAGGTGTGCCAAAAGCATGTATACATGGTGGTCTTTGTTTCTATATCAAGATCCGAAGGAGGATGGAGAAGGTGAGCGACAAATGGGATGGAGTAGATGCTGGATAGGATGTGCTGGAAGGAAAACTGCCGTCAGTTGTAGAGTGGATCTAGATGGAGGGATTACACATGATGCCTATTTGCTAGGTTTTCATCATGGTACTTGTCCAAGGTGCTTGAATTGCCAAGTTTTTACCATTGGACAAATGCTTTTCTCTTTACTTTTTTTTTCTTCTTTTTTTAAAAATATTTTTCTTGATTTTTCTAATTTTAATGGATTTTCTAATTTTACTACTGACTTTTGGTTGATTTTTTGATGTTGCTGACCTTATAATTTTTCCAAATGTTGGTACAGCCTTATTGGGATTAGTGGATTATGCAAAGGCATGGATGAGATTGGTGAGATAGGGTATATGCATGGATGAGAGAGATGGTGGTAGAAAGAGTTTGGATGTAATGATGGAAAGTGATTAGGATAGGAGGATGTTGTTAGGACCAACATTGGTACATGTTGTGAGATGGGTGGATGAAGTGCATGGGTTGTGCAAGATAGATGTAGATAGGATAGAGGATATGTGTTGGGCAATCTTGGGACATAGGGATCCAAAATGGACTTAGGAGATGGAGGAGAAGACTGAGTAGCTAGTGGGTTAGCAACATTGGATGCCATTGTGGATATTTTTGTTAGATGCATTGCATCTTTTTTCTTTTGGATCCACATCATGTTCACTTTAGCTTTGGTGGGCCTTTGTGGCCTTTGGGATGTTGTGGATTGCTTGATTGGTTTTTACTTTGCTTGATCATGTCATTTAGAGTGGACATGGAAATCCTGATATTTTTGTGGATAGTTGCCTTTATTTATTTTTGAGTTGGTATCCAAATTGCAAGGATCATTGGGAAGAATATGCAAAGGTGGATGGGATGGATGAGATATGGATGGAGAGATGGAAGGAGATTGGAAGATAGCAGATGTTGAGTTGTGCCTTTGTTGATCCTGACTAGGAATGTATGGGATGGGACATTTATGGTGGATGAAGGATTGAGTAGGATAAGATAGGGGATGATATTTTGGGATGTAAGGCCACAAAATGGATTTGGTATGTGGAGAACATGTAATGGTAGATTTTGGTATATAGGGACCCAAAATGGATTTGGAAGATGAAGGAGGAATGTGATAAGTTGTTTTGGGTTGTAATGATGGAGGAGGAGGAATAGCATTGTAGGCTTTAGAGGGATGATGGGAAAATCTATTGGTGCTTTTGGAAGGATGTTTAATGAATTTGGATTTAGTTGTACCAACATTTCTAAAGGAAGTGACTTCTTTGGATGTATGCCCAATACCACATGATTTTGGATGTTTCTTGTCCTATATGGGCTCTAGATTTGCTTGTTCATGAGCACCTAAGCATTTACCTTGATAATTCCATTTCTTGAGCATGTTATCCAAGAAAGGATATTTCTGACTTGGGGAATAAGATAAATTGCTAGTACTAGGTGTCGTGGTGGAAGATATGAAACTTATTTCTTCTGCTTCAAGTGGGCCGCCATTAACAAACATAAGTGGACCAAGGGGATAGAGTTCTAGTGGTGGGATAGCTGTTAGAAAATCATGACATGGAAGGGATGGGATGATATGATCTTCAATGGGATTGGGCAATGGAAATGGATCTTGAGATGGAGGAGTGGATGGGAGCAATGGATCATGTAATGGAGAAAGTGGGATAGTAGGATCTTGAATTAGAGGAAATTGGATTATAAGCTCTTGGATTGGGGTTGATGGAAGAAATAGAATAGGCAATAGAGGGAGTGAAGGGATTGGATCTTGACTTAGTTCAATGAATGATTCAACATGATTTTGGACAAGATCTTTACTAGATCGGATGGGTGTGGGTAGAGTGATGTGGGATGTATGGATGGGAGATTCTCCAATTGTGATGGTAGGAAGAAGGGTGAACTCTTCAAATTGTATGGATAAAAGGGTCGGAGATTTTTCAATTGTGATGGTAGGAAGAGGGGTGAAATAATGACACTCATTGGATGTGGCTTGGATAATGCTGGGAGGAGGAGAAGTGAATGGGGACTAGGTGGAATCAATGCATGGGAATGACTCAATGATGTTAGGAGATGGAAGAGGATCAATACGTGGGGTATATGGAGGAAGTATAGTTGATGGGAGAGGTGGATAGGCTCCATCAATGCTAGATTCACATGAAGGATTGAGGTGACATGACTCTTCAGCTTTAGGAGATGGATTTTTTGCTGGCTTCCTTGTGAAACTCCTTGGAGACTTTCATGATGGAGTTTGAGGTGGAGGATTGGAGTGTGTAGAAGATGGATAGCTAGGATAGTCCACACATGCAGGTGGAGTAGTGGATTGTGAGCTTGGTTGAGGGGATGACTATGCAGAAAAGGAGGTGGAGAATGGCATTACTAGATAGTTCACATAAGTGGGCATGGAGGAAGCTTGTGAACTAGATTGACTAACTAGTGGTGTAGGGATGATGGATTGAGGCATGGGATATGAAGTGGATTGAGGGATGAAGGTTTCTTATGGAAGGGGATTTATGGTAATGTAGGTAGGAATGGAAGATGGTAGATTGAGATAGGATGGAGGAGATGGAGGAGAAAAGTAGGATAGATTGGATAGTGGATTAGCAATAGTATATGGATTATGGTGTTGGATTGGAAGACTAGGAACTTGATTTTGAAAATGGGTTGGATGATAAGGAGATGGAGGATTTGGATTAGGATGTGGGGGATAAGTGGGTACAATATAGGAAGAAGGTGTGGATAATGGATTTCCCTTGTCAAAGGTATGATAAGGAGTACTAGTGTATATGTATGGAGAGCTAGTGGGGTAGTTTGGAGGAATGATCAGATTCTAGGGGATGTTTGGAGCAAGCTTGCTAAGATTTCCAAAGTATTCATCATGATCAACAAGACTATCATCATCATTGGAATAGGTGGGAGAAAAGGTGGGATGACCGAACTCATCATAAAGGAATTGGGACATGATGATTTGCAGATGAGTTGGATGGGGATGAAGGAGGAAAATGGAAGGAAAGATAAATCTTAGATTAGGATGGTCTATAAGCATAGATTGGGATTTGGATCAAGCTCAGGATAAGAGGAAAGACTTACTCTAAAGAGGATGGAAAGGGGATGAGGGATGGCCAAAATGACTATGATTAGGAGACTAAGATGATAGGATTTTTGGAGGCTTGGGTGACTTCTAGACTGGAGGATTAGACTGACATGGAAAATGATTTGTTTGTAGAACTTTTCAATAGTGTATGTTCAACAAATGTTTTCACTAGTTTTGTAACTTCGAGAATACGCACAAGAAATTTCTACCTACAAGATAGGCTAGTATCACAACCTTTGCCCACAACTTGATATCCCAAAAGAGGAATACATATGGTGAGTAATCTTCAGGCAACCCGAGAAACCACTTGGGTCGGTCCTTGGACAAAGATTATGATACTTTTGGGAATAGATCAGGTAGGCTTCTGATTAATGGCTTCTAGTAAGATCCGTGGCATCCCCCTAATCATTTTGTATGCACATGACTCACTTAAGAGCCTAGTTGATCATGCCAAAATCATAGGGATTTTCACCTACCTCGGGCTACCATCAACACACCTCACCTGAGCTTGTGGGGATAAGATGAGAGTTTTCTCAGCACCTTATTTATATACCGGCCAGGGAATTACCAGTTTGAGGTCATTCTCTAAAGAGGAAGCACTTCTCTCTAGATAGGCCTCACTAGAAGTGTTGTCAATTAGATTTGATCTTTGTCTTCACCCAAGATCCACAAAGGCAAGGGGAGAGGATATAAATACAAGTGAATTACTTCCACATCGCTTACTTTACCAAGGTTTATGCAAAAAGAAAAAAGCTCTAAGGAAGTGTTGAAAAACACTCCTTCAAACACACCAAGAAGTATTCATTCCAAAATGAACCTATTAAGACTAAGTTTTTTCTATTCTAGAACATCAAACACTCATGTTTAGCATGCAATGTTCTATGTTAGAAATGACAATGCTTGAAAAATAGAGATTTGATTTGCAAAAAAACAAAGAATGTGTTACTCCTCTTAGCATTCAAGATTGTGTTTGATCAATTTTTAAGGACCAAAAGAAGTATTCATCACATTGATTATTTGTCCCTTAGGCATTCAAGATTGAGTAAGTTGATTTTAAGCACCAAAAAGAAGTGTGATGTTTCCCTTGTTCAATTTTAACCTTTGTTCATTTTTTAAACCCAAATCAAAAAGATGAGGTGATGTTTGGCATACACTGTTCTTTTTAATGCACCAAAAATAAAGTGAGTTAATTTCTATTTTAAAATATTAACCTACATTCCAGTAAAAACCTACAAACCTGTAGCAGAAAAACCGCATTCCCGCAAAGCTGTACAGGCATTCCTGCGGACTGTCAGACAGAAATTAAAATGACAGAATAATAAATGCAGACAGAGTTTGATATCTACAACTACATTTCCATAGTCAAAATAGCATTGCTGCAAGTCAACTTACATTCCTGTGAAGTCAACACACATTCCTATAAAGTCAACCCACGTTCCTGTGTCGCAGGAATGAAGGAAAAAAAATAAAAATTTAACCCATGTTCTCGCGAAGTCAACCTACAATCCCATGTTGTGGGAATGAAGGAAAAAAAAAAAAACATTGAATGTCATACGGCTTACAAAAGGTACATAGGCAATCCTGCCTGGTCAATGCGCATTCCTACATTGCGGGAGGTGATGTCATAAGGGGTTGACTTTGGGGTGGATTAGCATTCTGTAATCTTGGATTATGATTGTGCACATGCTTAGGAGGTGATTAGGCTTGATAAGTGGATGATTAGGGAGATGTGATGGAGGAGAGAGAATGAGTGGAGGATTAAATTAGCTAAGCATGGATTATTAGCTAATAGGGAAGAATTAGAATTAAATATTTTATTTAATTCCAAGTGGGAGGAAAAGGGGATTTATGAATTAATTTATTTAGATAAATGTATCTATTTAAATTAATAGACGAATAAGGATTTAATTAATTATCAGACTATAAGTTTGTCATTTAGATAATTAAGTGGACTATAGTTAATTAATTAAATTAATTAACTAGGGGATGACATAAATTAATTAAATAAATAATATTTAATTAACAAGATGTCCTAGGAAAAGACTAAATATGATTACTAAATTATGTAAGCAAATTTAGGTTTCTACAAGAACATGGATGTAATCTCAGAAAATAACAAAATGTAGACATGACAGATTACTTATTTTGTTATTCTACGTTACTTACTATTTGAGTGCATGTTCCACCTGCAACTTGATCAAGTCTTGTTTGATGCTTCAATTTTGTGTTAACTGTCCTGTAGAAGTACACAATTTTGTATTTGCCCAATATGTTATTCAAAAAACAACAATAGAATAAAATACTTGTTGAGAAAGATCATCATAGGAGTATCAAAAACTCAAGATTTAAGGTAACACAACATTATAAGACTCTTACATTCAACCTTCAACTCATGTACCTAATAAATAGGAGAAAAAATACATGAAATTGAAAAATTTAACTAATGAATTGTGTTTTTCTTCTCATCTTAATTGGCCAAATTTATATAGGATTCTAAAGAAGGCCTCACTCTTAATCAGCCAAATCTTCCTTGTACCACACAAAAAAACTATGTGATAACTATGTTTACTCCAACCTTAATTGTTTAAGAATTCATCATATCAGATAAAGTATGTTTAAGAATTGTTGGGACTGGTCCTTTGGCGTGTATTAAATAGAATACAATTTTCAGCATATTATTATCACTCTATTTCTTTGTTGTAAACATGTCATTGGTTCAGTTTTCTAAAAAAAAAATTGTGTTAGATGCATTTAAAATTATCTTCATTGTCTTCTGATTGTCTAAATGCTTCTTTATTTGTCAACCAATTAATACATGCTACCATATAAAGAAGACAATCAAAAGACAATGAAGATTTTTCTGACAAAAATGAATACACTAAACTAAACCAATGACATGTTTACAAAAATTATCATAACTCGCAAGAAAAACTGAAATAATGGCATGTTTATAACTCATTAAGAGTGAGGAATAGCTTGTGCAAGGGTGAAAGTAGTTTTGATCATTTTGGTCATGACTGTTCCTCTACACAGTCAGGAAATGTAACTGTCTAATGATTATATGTAATGTTGAATGGATTAAATGATTTATTCTTGGTAGAAGTGAATGGAAGGAATAGTGTTGGTGTTAGGTTTCATTTATTATTGAATTCAATGGTTTCCAAGATGCGTTGAGGAGTTTGCTCCTTGTTTAATGTTAAATGTTCCTGCACAATCCACTCATACAATAGTGAAATGCTATGTGGAAGGGATGGTTGATAGTGTTCCTTGAGGGAAGGGGGATTTTGAAAGACTTGTTATCATTTTATTGTGTATTTCCAATATGTTTGGATGCAGGGTAGACTGGGAGAATGAAGGATCACTCACCAATTGGATGATAACCCAGTTTTGAAGGGTCACTAGTTGAGGGGACAGTCAAGGTCCCGATGATTGGGCCATTGGAGGACCCTATTTCTTTGTATTAATTTCTATTCAAATTGGATGCATGGATTTCTTGTGAATTATCACCTGGTATGTATCTTGCAACTGCATCCGTAAATCTGCATATACTTCTCTATGGTTGTAAGCCACTTAGAGATCAAAATAGAGAAACTAAATCAAAATTGTTCTTTATCCTATTTCCTTTTAACAAAGTCTCAACTATCAATGATACAATATACATTTGATGCTCTAAGCTATCAAATATACAAATGGCCCCTACCTAGAAGTTCACTAGGAGAATGAAGGATCACTCACTAATTGCATGATAACCCAGTTTTGAAGGGTCACTGATTGAGGGGACAATCAAGGTCTAGATGATTGGGCCATTGGAGGGCCCTAGTTCTTTGTATTAATTTCTATTCAAATTGGATGCATGGATTTATTATGAATTATCGACTGCTATGTATCCTGCAACTGTATCCATAAATTTGCACATACTTCTCTAGGGTTGTAAGCCACTTAGGGATCAAAATAGAGAAACTAAATAAAAACCCAGTTTTGAAGGGTCACTGGAAGAGGGGAATGAAGGATAACTCACTAATTGCATGATAACCCCACCAAGCATTCTTTCCTTTAATTTTTCACAATATCTCAAAGTATGATCATTATTCTTTACTTTCTTCTATATGCTATTCTTTCTATGGTTTTTTTATCTCAGAAATATATCAAAAACATTGCAGATGTGCATAAAAAAGTAAAATATTGTCCTTCAATTGTTCCACATTGAAGCATTTCCTCTTTGGGTTATTCTCTTTGTTTGTAGAATATCTATCAAAAATGGTTCCCATATTTCTTCAAGATCTATTTTAATCTTTATATTGCAATTTTGATAAGATTTGACCTATAGTTGATTTCATTAGTATTTTATAACATATACTCCTAATGTGAAATGTGGAGAGAAAGAAAGAGACACACTAGTTATGAATTACATGATATACCCATCATCACTTAGCACTTAAATAATAAATTACAGATAGGGAACAACCCCCTAACCTATGGATGTTTGGTTCATGTTGGCCTCTTATTATATGCAAAGGTAGGCATGTCTTAATTAGGCTAACAACCACAGTGTAGGGGCCATAAATTATGGAACCCAAAATAGTGCACACCTGTATTAAATTAGGTTCAGTATGCTACAAGGGAATGGAAACCATGCAATAGTGCTTCATGGGGATGGAAGAAACCCTTCACCAAGAAGATGGTTGTGTTTGTAATATTTACTATAGGCAAAGAACATAATTTGGTTCCAACAATTACTCCGAGAAGATAATGGCACCCACAAAACACTTGGAAAAGATAGCACTCACTATATCTTTTATCACTCTTTTAAAGTTGGGACAATAAATCTCAAAGATTGATCAACGAATTCTTGAACACAAAGAACCATTGACAGATATGATTCATGTGTACAATAGCCAACAACCAGTTGTTCCAATCATGGTGTCCAATAATTATGTTAGAAAAAGCAGCTACAAATCCCTTACACAACCATAATAGATTCAAACCATGAACTATAAAAACCTAACAATAGGACTAACAAAGATACAGCCTAAACAAATCTTGATCATATTCCACCCTATTGTAAGGCCGAAGAAGTAACTCTATCTTAAAGCTACACATTTCTCTAGATGAAGCTCAAAGGTCAGGTAGCTGAAGCATAGCAATACTTGAATGAATATAGGAATAATTTGATGTACAATCATTTGCTAGCTTGGTTTGTGGGTTTTCCACATAATATTTTCCCTTTAACAACATTTATAGTTTGAGAAAATCAGAAAAAATTGTTTCAGATTTATATTATCCTTTTGAACTAGCACACTGCCATCAAAATGCATAATCATTGGTCATCTCAAGAAAATTCCTATTGATTAGTAGGATATCCTTATAAAAATTTGATGCATGGATTTCTTGTGAATTATCAACTGCTATGTATCCTACAACTATGGAAGGAATAGTGTTGGTGTTAGGTTTCATTTATTATTGAATTCAATGGTTTCCAAGATGTGTTGAGGAGTTTGCTCCTTGTTTAATGTTAACTATTCCTACACAATCCACTCATAAAATAGTGAAATACTATGT
Source organism: Chamaecyparis obtusa (assembly GCA_027943335.1). NCBI lineage: Eukaryota > Viridiplantae > Streptophyta > Pinopsida > Cupressales > Cupressaceae > Chamaecyparis > Chamaecyparis obtusa. The sequence goes on along the minus strand of BSBK01003847.1, from coordinate 776,328 downwards.
GGAAGGGATGGTTGATAGTGTTCCTTGAGGGAAGAGGGATTGTGAAAGACTTGTTATCATTGTATTGTGTATTTACAATATGTTTGGATGTAGGGCAGACCAAGAGAATGAAGGATCACTCATTGATTGCATGATAACCCAATTTTGAAGGGTCACTGGTTAAGGGGATAGTCAAGGTCTGGATGATTGCGCCAATGGAGGACCTTATTTTTTTGTAGTAATTGCTATTCAAATTGGATGCATGGATTTCTTTTCAATTATCAGCTGCTATGTATCCTGCAACTGCATCCGTAAATCTCCATATACTTCTCTAGGGTTGTAAGCCACTTAGGGATCAAAATACAGAGACTAAATCAAAATCATTCTTTTTCCTATTTCCTTTTAACAAAGTCTCAACTATCAATGATACAATATACATTTGATGCCCTAAGCTATCAAATATACAAATGGCACCTACCTAGAAGCTCACTAGGAGAATGAAGGATCACTCACTGATTGCATGATAACCTAGTTTTGAAGGGTCACTGGTTGAGGGGACAGTCAAGGTCTAGATGATTGGGCCATTGGAGGACCCTAGTTCTTTGTATTAATTGCTATTCAAATTGGCTGCATGGATTTATTGTGAATTATCGACTGCTATGTATCTTGCAACTGCATCCGTAAATCTAAATATACTTCTCTAGGGTTGTAAGCCACTTAGGGATCAAAATAGAGAAACTAAATAAAAATCATTCTTTGTCCTATTTCCTTTTAACAAAGTATCAACTATTAATGAAACAATACATTTGATGCCTTAAGCTATCAATACAAATGGTGCCTAGCTAGAACTTCACGAGCTGTCCATTTAATAACCATAGTCAACATTTCAAAAAAATGGATATCCTTGAGCACAAGCACCAATAACATCAAATAATAGAGATAAAGCACTGGCTACGGCACAACACTAGTAGAATGTGGTCATTTCAGAGAGCATTCATGATCAAATAAAATGAAATGCATTCAAATATGATGCCAGAGGCTCAAAAGATGAAGAAATCACATACCTTCTCCCGCACTCAACTTTCACTCCTTTTCTCCCGCTCCCTCTATCCAATCGAAATAAAAATGATGAGGTCATTTCACTTCTTTTTTTTTTTATCTATACTCTGAATCTATTGGAATTTTGATCGTTAATTAAACACCCATCAGAATACTGACATCATCGGGGCCTATTACAAAAAAAACACCAAATTCGAAATAAAAAGTTACCCGTCGGAAACTTCTATCAAAATTTGGCCCCAAATGTAGTAGTGTATTTTCATTAATTAGTCTAAGTATGTGAAAGAAATATTAAAGAAATTCAAGACGGATGATTTCAAGCCAGTAAGGACACCTATGATAACTGGATGCAAGCTTACAAAAGAAGATGACTCACTAGCAGTAGATATAACATTGTATAAGTCTATGATTGGAAAACTTATTTATCTTACTAAGACTAGACCTGATATTTCAAATGCAGTTGGCATAGTTGGAAGATTTTCAGCAAAACCTAATCAAAGTCACCTCATGGTAGTAAAAATGATATTAAGATACCTGCAAGGCACTATAGACTATGGTCTATCATATCCTAGTTTAGAAAATGTTGAGCTTCATGTGTACAATGATGCAAATTGGGCAGGATGTGTTGATGATAGAAAGAGTACATCAAGTGGAGTAGTGTTTCTTGGTGATAGACTTGTCACTTGGACAAGCAAGAAATAGAATTTTATTTCTCAGTCAACAGCAGAAGTAGAGTATGTTGTGGAAACCTTGAATTTTTCTACAATTGTTTGGATCAAGCAAATGATAAAGGATTTTGGAATTCAAATTAATTATCCTATTGTTATTCACTATGATAACACTAGCACTATCAAAATGTTGATGATCCTTGTGATGCATGCAAAGACAAAGCACATTGAGATCAAGTATCACTTCCTAAGAGAGAAAGTGGCAAAGAAAGAAGTCAAGTTGGACTATGTAAGTACTAAAGATTAGTTGGCAGATATATTCACAAATCCCTTGCCTAAGGATACTTTTGAGTATCTCAGGGAGAAGTTGGGAGTAATTTCATTCCCTGATTCTTCTTAGAAGAAAGAAGGAAAGGCATCAGTCCTTAGGGACTGATGGAAGGTTAACTACTCTACCTCAGGAGTAGTACCGGTCCTTTAATGAATGGTGCCCTTTTCCATTGATGTCAAAGGGGGAGTAATATATAGAGTCATGAAAATTAGAAGTAAAAGGAGAAGTAATATACTTAGGGGGAGCAGTATTCAGTTATGACAGCAATTCAGTTGAGGAAATGAAGAATATTGGAAAATATTCCAGTAGATGGAGGATTCATCTTTGAGGGAGTATTGATGAGGAAATGGAGAATGTTATAAAATAAATGTTCATTTGGGTTGGTGGTAGTTTTTCATTCCACATGTTTCCATCAATGCCAAAGGGCGAGATTGTTGGAGATTTTCCACTAGGCCAGTACTAACTGTATGTTTGTCATTGATGACAACATATGGAAAGTAGCATGTGTGGAAGTCTTATGCAGTAAGTTTTCAGTATATGTAGCATGGACATGATATCAACATGATATCATGGGCGTAGATGTTAACTATTAGTACAAATAATTATATAGCAACTTGTGTCAGCAGTGTTCCTAATAGAGTAATAGGTAGTGTTCTATGTATGGTTGTATGTATAGTTACCATGGAGCCTTGTGCGCTTGGATATATGTTGAAGACATGCTAGTGATGTTTTAGTTATGAATGCATTTTATGATATTCAATAGAAGTGAATTTATGATATGACTATTCACCTGTAGTATTTTCCTTTTTTTATTCAGAAGAGCCGACAGAGATTTTATTGGTTCTTGAGTTGCACCTATCTTTAGGGTATATGCCCTTGGAGTTAAGCTTAGAGGAGAGCTGTTGATGTTTGGTTAAGAGTGCATGAGTTAATTCATCTTGTGGAGAAAGATCCAATTGTTTTGGTAGAGCCGATAGTGAGTAGTGTCCATCTACAATTATCTTGTTGGACAGGTCCCAAAATGTGTTGTGTGCATAGTAGAATCGACAAAATGATTATCAAATTTTGTTATGGTTTCTCTACTATGATTTCAAGGTGGTTCTAATAGGCTGACTTGATTATATCATTTAGAGGAAAGATATTTATAGGCAATCATTTGTGATTTCTTGAGTGTGGTTCATAGTTGATCAAGAAGAGTAGAGCAGAGTGTGCAAAGTGTTGAGCCATTAAAAGAAGGTCTATTTGACCAAGTAAAGTATTTGTGCTATACATTGGAACTTATCGAGATAGCAAGTCAAAGCACAATTCACCAAGATCCATATATAGTGTGTATCTATTATTCAGAAGGTTGTAACTTCACCCCTTTGAGGAGTGAGCTCTCGGATAGTGCATCCTCTCCCCTAATAGGGATAATTGTAAAAGACTCCTAACAGGGTCCGACCCTTGACTAGGTATACTATACTAAATATATTGTAAACCAACTCCTAACAGGGTTAAGGAGCTTTTAACAAGGATCATAATACACTAGTGCATAATATTAGTGGGTTTCAATTCCCACCGAGGTTTTTACCTATTTGGGTTTCCCCGTAACCAAAATATTGGTGTTGTGTTTATGTGTTCTTTCATTGTGTTTATGCTTTATGTTTAATTATACTTAATTGGATAAAGAATTGAATCTTATAGATAACTGATTCACACCCCCCCCCCCCCTCTCAGTTATCTCTTAGGACTATTCCTAACATAAATAACTTTGATAATAGTGTTGTACCATCTATTGAATCTTTTTTTATGTCTTCTTTGAAGATTGATAAGTCCAATAGCAAAAATAACAATGATGATAGTGATAGCAATACTGATGATGAGCTTGATGAACTTGAAGCTCTTATGGCTAGAAGGTTACCTAAAGGTAAAGGAAGGCATAGAGGTAAATTACCTTTAGCATGCTTTAATTGTAAAGATGTTGATCATATTGCTGCTAGATGTCCACACAGGAAAGATGATGACAGAAACAAAGACTGATCTAGTGAAGCAAGCTATGGAAGAAGAGGCAACAAAAGTTATCAACACTACAACAGAGAAAACTGAGACAATAATGACAAAGGCAAGAAGGTGTGCTACATTGCAGAAGAAGATGTCACTGATACTGACATTGATGAAGATGTGGAGGTATTATTTTTTGCAATGAAGGATGAATCAGAGGAAGATGAAAGGTATGTAGAGACAACACTTATCTCTAAGGTTAATAAGAATGATACATGGATCATAGATAGTGGCTGTACACATCACATGACTGGTGATGAAGAGAAATTTGATCATCTTGAAGAACATAATGGAGGATCTGTTAGAATGGGTAATGATGCACCTTGTATGGTTAGAGGAAAAGGATCCCTAATGATAAATGATAAAATTAGATGTGACAACTCTTATTGGGTAAAAGGTCTAAACTATAATTTTCTAAGTGTGGCATAGCTGAACAATTCAGGTCATCGAGTTTCTTTTGAGAGAAAGAAAGGGAAAATATTTGATGATGGAGGAAGAATTATTTGATCTAGAACACAATCAAGAGGTAATTTATTTTATCTTTGATAATGATCATTCTTCTTGTTTAATGATGAAAGATGAAGATGCACGGTTGTGGCATAGAAGGTTATGGTATGTGAATTTTGATAACATGATTAAGATCAGTAAAAAGAAAAAGGTTAGAGGTTTGGGTAAATTATCTAAGCTTGATCATGTTATGTGTCATGAATGTCAAAAAGGTAAAATGAATAAATCTAGTTTCAAAAGCAAAGATTACTCAACAAAGAAATTACTTGAGTTAGTACATACTGACCTATGTGGTCCTATGAGAAATCAAAGTTACTATGGAGACACATACTTTATTCTTTTTGTTGATGATTATACTAGATTAATGACAGTCATGTTCTTGAAGGAAAAATTAGAGGCATTTAAGATGTTCAAGTGGTATAAAGAAAAAGTTGAGAAAGAGACTGGTAAAGAATTGAAATGCTTAAGATCTGACCGAGGTGGTGAATTTATTTCTAATAAATTTACTAAATTTTGTAATGGGCACGGTATTAAAAGATAGGTCTCTACACCGAGGACACCACAACAAAATGGAATAGTTGAAAGAAGGAATATGTCAATCATTGACTGTGCAAGGACACTGATGTTACAAAAGAATGTTCCTCAAACATACTGTAGAGAAGCAGTCAGCATAGCTGTTTATGTTTTGAACCGAGTGCAACTGAAGAAGGAGACTAATAAGACACCCTATGAGTTATGGTTTGTTTACAAACCCACTGTAAGTTATTTTAGAGTTTTTGGAAGTAAATGCTTTATTCTGAAAGATGAAAGAAATGGGAAGTTTGACTCAAAAGGTGATGAAGGGATATTTCTAGGATATTCCACTAAAAGTAAAGCATACAAGTGTCTTAACAAAGTAACTAATAAAATGATTGAAAGTACTAATGTTCAAGTTGATGAGTTTGATGATAAGAATGTAGAGGAAAGCATAAAGGAACCAGAAGACTACAATAGATTCAGCTACATTGAACAACTAGAGTACCTACCGACGTCGCACACAGTGACAATCGATCAACAGGAAAACAATACCGAGGAACAAGAAAAAGAAATCGATGAGCAAGAAGCACCTACCGAGCAAGCAAATGAACCTGCACAGGATGAACATGAAAGAAGAGATCAGATACTGGTGATATTTGTTAGAAGACATCATCCCGAGACACAAATCATTGGAGACAGACAAGCTACCATGCAAATAAGAAGTAAAGCAAGACAAGGTACATGTCTAGTTTGTGAATATGAACCGAAGAATGTAAAAGTTTTATTAGAAAATGATGAATGTGTTAATGCAATGAAAGAGGAAATAGAATAGATAGAGAAGAACAAAACTTGGAGTTTAGTACCCAGACCTAAGGATAAGAATGTTATTGGTACTAAGTGGATATTCAGAAACAAGCTTAATGAGAATGGAGAGGTAACAAGGAACAAAGCTAGGTTAGTATGCAAGGGATATGCTAAGGAGGAAGGAATAGATTATGGTGAGACATTTGCATCTATTGCTAGATTAGAAGGAGTCAAAATGTTACTTGCATATGTTGCACACAAAAAGTTCAAAGTTTACCAAATGGATGCCAAATCAGTTTTTCTGAATGGGATACTTGAAGAAGAAGTCTACACAGAACAACCTAATGTTGGAAATATTTAGGAATTAACCGAGTTACTAAGAGGGGAGGGGTGAATCAGTAACTCCAAATTTTCTTTCAATTATAGATGTATTAACATATAATTCACTTTAACCTTTCACATATAGAAAGCATGAAACTTAAAAGCATTCACAACAATGACACATAGATTTGGTTACCCAGAAACCTTCCAAAAAGAAAGTAAAACTAGGGTGGGGATGAAACCCACAAAGATTTAGTACTGTAGAATAAAGTTGGCCGGTTAAGGCTTACAATTGATCACTTCTGATGATCTGCCCTGCTAGGAGCAATAAGGATTGCTAAATCCACCCTGTTAAAGGATTTACAAACATACAATGAAGTATGCACTCGGTAAAGAGATTTTACAAAAGACTGTTAAGTCTACCCGGTTAAAAGATTTTAGTACTGATTCACTTGTTAGGATGAAACAGTAGATCTCTTGCTTTGCAACTAGATTGCTGATTGAGGTTCGCTGATGTACTGATCACCTTCTGTGATGAATTTGTCTTTGTTGTTCCTTATACCGCTGTAGCCCTTTGTAATTCGCTTATCTCTTCTTTTCTTTCTTTTTCACATTCATACTTACTACACATCTTGACATTTTTACAACATTGTTTATATACAAGTCTAAACAATTAATTACAATTACAATTACAAAGTCAGCTTGACAAATAAACATAAGTGCCACTAAGTCAGCCCAAGTATGGTTACACGGTTCCTGCAAACTAACTCGGTGACTTTCTGATACTCGGCGTCCACTACATTACTCAACATCGTCATGCACTCGGTAGAAGTGAAGGCACGGTTCATACTAACCACTCGGTAGGTTTTGAACTCAGTAAATACTGGTGACTCGGTAGACATAATGTTACTCAGTTTACACTATCCTGCTCGGTTTGCACTGTCTTGCTCAGTTTGCACTGTCTTTCTCGGTTTGCACTGTTCTGCTCGGTTTGCACTGTTCTGCTCAGTTTGCACTATTCTGCTCGGTTTGCACTGTCTTGCTCAGTTTGTACTATCTTGCTCGGTTTGCACTGTCTTGCTCAGTTTGCACTATTCTACTCGATTTGCACTCAGAATGCAAATAAGTTTTGTCACTAGTGGCAATCCTGCTTAATGCCAACAATCTCCCCCTTTGGCATTAGTGACAAAAACACTTATTGCCCAAAACTTATATACATGAACCATGCTGAGTTTTATTTTGATTTTTCAAAATTTGTCTTTGTTATAGGGCTTTATACATTATCTCCCCCTTTCAATGTGATAACTTTTTCTTCTATACAAATCTTCTTCTATACATATCTCCTTCTATACATATCTCCCCCTTTTTGAAGATAATGCCAAAGGTGTATATACAAGTGATTTACAGAGAGAATCCAAAATTTGATAGAAAAACAAAATGTACCTTCATTATTAGTGCCAGGGTTCTGTCCCAATTTTCTTGTAGAATCTTGCATGTTTAGATTGCAATTTGGACTTCTGCAGAGAGTTCAATCATATGATCTGCTATAGAGAATTGATTGTCATGAATCAATGTTTTGGAATGTTCAATGTGCTTATACATTGTATTCATGATGGGAAGGATCATGTTTGGATGTCTAGTAGTGTGGACCGGATCCTTGTGTCTTCTTTCAGTAGATCTGACTACATATTTGATAGGTATGAGATTTTCATGTGATGAGCAGAGCTTGAACTTGGTTCAAGTTGCAGCTTCTGTATGCTAATCTTCAAATCCTCATCAATTTTATTCATTTTATCCTTGACATCCTTTGTGAACTCGGCAATATTGCACAGTCTGGCCAAAAGAGAGGTAACATTCGAATAGGTAGATTCAATGTTTGACAAAACTGAAGACAATTCCACTTGATTAATAGCTATGTGCTGAGCAATGTGCTCAAGCACTTTATTATTGAATCTCTTCTCGGCTCTTTCAACTAACTTTTCTGTCCCAGATGAATCGTTATTGTATTTATTTACTGCTTCTACTAATTGTAGCAAAACATGTTGACAGGAGTCTACTTTAATACCTAATGCATCAGACAAAATGTCCTTAGCATCCTTAATGATTTGATATTCCTTGTCTCTCTCCTCTTTAAGTTTCTTTTGCTTCACTTTCCTTTGGAGTATTTCACCTATATTTTGCATTTGGTCCGCTGATAGATTTGCAAAATCTAATGTTGGAATCTCTATTTCTTCATCTAGGTCTATATCCTCTACTATATTCTTACCCAAAAATTTTATACTCGGTTGAGCCTTAGGCTTATCTATACTTAATGCCTTAGTAGTAGTGACAGTAGACATAGTAGGACTGGCTATAGAGACTGGTATACTATCTACTAGAGAACTTAAAGTATTTACACTTGTAGAATCAAAAAATGGAATACTTACTGCTGGAAAACTTGATGAAGTGGGAGACTGCAACTCGGTAGAAGAAATGGTAGTTGCTCCTGTTGTTGCTATAGGTGATTGGACAAATGTTGAAGTTGTCACAACCATGCTTGAAGGTGTCTCCAGGCTAGATGTAGAAACTTTTACTGGAGAGGTAGGAAGTGATGCAATGACTTCTGCTGCTATCCTTACAGTATCATCTACCTCAGTGGCTTCTTCTTGTTCATCACTGTCATCTTCAATATTCTTTATTATAACTATTTCAATACTCAGTTGGTGAAGATGGTATATGTTTTTCCATGTGGCATTTGCAACCTTCACAACCAATTCAATATTGTTGATCAGAATCAAACAAGTATTGAACTTCAGTGTCATTTTATTTTCATTCTCCTTCAATGCCTTCTTTATTTCATCATTTTTCAAGCTCGGCATTAACTGTCTCAGGGTTTGATCAAATATGTCTTTTACAGTTTGCTTTGCATTTGTCCATCTCATTTTTATTGGATCTAATAAAGCTACTGGAACCTGTGGGGCTATTTCATCAGGAGAGTATTTCCACTGTCCCATCTTTTCAATGACAGCATCTTCTATTTCCTTCTGTTCTATTTTTGATCTGGTTTCATATTTAAAAGATTTTATATTACTTACTCCAGATCCTGATCCTTCTCTAAAAAGTTTGATCCTCTCTTGAAAGTTTAGAGGAGGCCTTTTGAATACTATATCTTTGTTTGCCTTGTCTACCTTGTCTGCCTTACCTCTTGCACTTCTCCTTGTAAATACAGCAGTGGGAGGCTTAGGTGCCTTAGTGATGAATACCTTTCCTTTCTTCTTTGTAGGTTCTGGTTCCTCTATTTTCTCATCCTTTTCATTTTCTTCTTCAATGTCTTCTCCTTTGTCCTCAGTTAGCATTTGCATTTTGGCTATCCTCTTCTTTCCTTTATTTACCACCTGTGGAAGCTTTATGCTTAATTCAATTCTTACTTTTGCTTCATCATATGTTCCAAAATATGGAGCTTTGGGATTAATAGGCTGATTAAGAAGGGCTTCAATGATATTCTTGGTTTCATCAATATTTACCTCATAAGGAAGAGGTTTTGCATGTACAATCCTCGGTTTAGCTGCTTGAATGTATACATTGTCACAGTCCACCATGAAACAAATGTCATCCTTACAATCTTCCACCAACTTCTATGGAATCCAGAATTTGTCATTCATTTTCTCTTTGAAAGACTTGAAATAACTATCCATGATGCTCTCAAAATTTTCACCCATTTTTGAAATGTATTCATTTATCTCATAAAGAACTGGCACATCTTTTCTCCATACTACTTTTCCTTTGGAAGGGAAGAATTTCTGAACATAGAAAAATAAATAGACCAGTAGAGATCCAAACTTACATGGATTGTGTTTGGAAGTTTGAATGCTTTCCATGTTCTTGTTAAACTGTTTTAACAATAAATCTGCAAGGTCAAATGATAAGTTATTCTTGACCACTTTGTATGCTAGGTCAATGGCTTCACAGGAGACACTATTCTGTCGACTTGAACTATATATTTTATGGGCAATTATGTGTGTACCAAACTTTAGTTCAGCATCAGTAATGCTGCTAACTTTCATCCCTCTACCGTCCCACTCGGCTAGGGTTTTCTTCTCCAGTTCTGGCCGACCTAGGGTTTTGGTATTTTTTGCTTTGTTCAACATGGGAAGACTAGTTATTTGATGACTCATCTTCTTGGTGATCTCTATGGGTTGCTCAAGCCAAATCTTGCCATCATGTACATGGCTGAGAATGTATCTAACCCATTTCTCCTGAAAGTTTCGAGGTAAATGTGCAATGTGAACTAATCCTTTATCTTCCAGATGTTTGTGCTTGGGTTTTAGAATACCATCCACACATAGTTCCTCATGCACAATATCTAGCTCTAGGTTTCCCATTTCTTGAATTGCATAATTGAAATGATTGTGAATATCGCTAATAAGTAGTACCTTAGGAGGAATCTGAGATTGAGCTCCGTTCGGGTCTAGGGCTGCTGCAATTGTGGGCACAATCTTGAAATCTGGTGCTCTCCATTCCCCTTGGACTAACATTTCTGATCTTTTCTTCGCTGAAGTGCTGGATGATGCCATGGTAGCTCACAAAAAATTCTTTTCGCAAAAGTGTTTGAATCGCTGGATTGCTCTTGAAATTTTTTGCTCTCAAAGTGCTAAAGTTCACGGTGAAGAATGAGTTTGATTTCTTGCCTTTTGTTTACAACTCTGTCATTAATGCTCAGTACAAATTATGGTATGAATTCTGACAGACTATCACCCACTAAGAATTAATTGCTCGGTAAAGACTTCACAACTTGGTGAACTCAAGAATTCATATTGCTCCAACCTCGCTCGGTAAAGACTGGTATCGACCTTGCTTAGTGAAAACTGATACCGACCTTCCTGTGATCTTACTGCATCTTGTATGCTAATTTAGATCTTTCTTTTAATTCAATTCTGGAATTTCTTGAGATTGGTCTATGAGAATATAGTTCCAGTGCTTTCTTGGAAATTTAGTTTGAGTCGGTACAGCCACCCATTCCATTACTTGGACTGGTTTTCTCGGTAGATTTAGGAATCCACTTTTGTCTCACCTATTTCCTGACCTTAGTTGCTTCATTCTTCTTTCCATCTTCAACTTCACTAGCATTCATGCAATTTCTTGCAATGTGACTGAGTTTAGTGCATTTAAAGCATCTTACGGTAGTATCTCTTTTCCTTAGATGATGTTTTATGTAGTTCATGCCAATGTGTCCATATTCTCCACAATAATGACATCTACACCAGGTGTTGTAGTCCCATCCAAACATTGCTTTCATAATTTGTTTTGCTGGATTGAATGTTTTGGATCTACACTCGGATGCCTTGTGACCTTGTTTGTTGCATTTGTGACAATTACCTCTGAATCTTGGTTTTTCCCTGCATTCATTTGCTTTGTGACCATGTTGATTGTAGTTGTAGCATTTTCCATTGAATTCTTCTTTTTCATTGCTCCAACATTTATTTGAAGTATGTCCTATTTTACCACAATGATTACAAGTAGGTTTCTGATTTCTTTGAGTACCTTGCTTAGAAGATTCACCTTCTCCTTTGTATCCAAGTCCTACTTTTCCTTTTTGCCTATGAAGATTTTGCTCATACAGCTAATTTAAGTCTTCTTGGCTTTTCAGCATTCCTTCATTGATTTTTTTTCGGTGTTTAGGTCATCCATCAATCTTAGATTGATTTCCTTTTCAGATCTTAGTTCTTCTCTTGTGCTTTCTATTTCTGATCTTAGATTCAGAATTTCCTCATTTGTATGGGAGATCTAATCAATTAGGTTTTCTAGCTAAAGGGTTTTATTTTGGACTTCATTGTTCCTTCCATCTAATTCATATTTCAACTTGTTTCTTTGTTCTAAGATCTCACAAAATCTTGTTGAGTGTAGCTCTTGTTCTCTTTTTAATTTTCTCACTTCTTCCTGCAGAGACCCATTCTTTTCTAGGAGTTCTTTGATAGCATTGTTTTCTTCATCTGAGCTATCTGAGGGAAAAAGATCTTCAATCTTTTCTTCAATGTAATTCTGATCATTCATCTAACTTGCAAGTTCCTTACTTCTTCTTAGGGATTGGGAAAGATGTTCTTTTGCTTCTTTAAGTTTAGCTATGGCCATTTCCAGATCTAGCTTTTCATTTTCAATCACCTTGTTCAGTTTGAATACCTCCATTGTCCTGGATCTTTGCTCAAGCTAGTTAAGCTTAATCTTGAGAACCAATGCTGCTCTGATACCAATTGTTGGAAATATTCAGGAATTAACCGAGTTACTGAGAGGGGAGGGGTGAATCAGTAACTCCAAATTTTCTTTCAATTACAGATGTATTAACATATAATTCACTTTAACCTTTCACATATAGAAAGCATGAAACTTAAAAGCATTCACAACAATGACACATAGATTTGGTTACTCAGAAACCTTCCAAAAAGAAAGTAAAACTGGGGTGGGGATGAAACCCACAAAGCTTTAGTACTGCAAAATAAAGTTGGCCAGTTAAGGCTTACAATTGATCACTTCTGATGATCTGCCCTGCTAGGAGCAATAAGGATTGCTAAATCCACCCTGTTAAAGGATTTACAAACATACAATGAAGTATGCACTCGATAAAGAGATTTTACAAAAGACTGCTAACTCTACCCGGTTAAAGGATTTTAGTACTGATTCACCTGTTAGGATGAAATAGTAGATCTCTTGCTTTGCAACTGGATTGATGATTGAGATTCACTGATGTACTGATCACCTTCTATGATGAATTTGTCTTTGTTGTTCCTTATACTACTGTAGCCCTTTGTAATTTGCTTATCTCTGCCTTTCTTTCTTTTTCACATTCATACTTACTACACATCTTGACATTTTTACAACATTGTTTATATACAAGTCTAAACAATTAATTACAATTACAATTACAAAGTCGGCTTGACAAATAAACATAAGTGCCACTAAGTCAGCCCAAGTATGGTTACACAGTTCCTGCAAACTAACTTGATGACTTTCTGATACTCGGTGTCCACTACATTACTCGGCATTGTCATGCACTTGGTAGAAGTGAAGGTATGGTTCATACTAACCACTCGGTAGGTTTTGAACTCGGTAAATACTGGTGACTTGGTAGACATCATGTTACTCGGTTTACACTATCCTGCTCGGTTTGCACTATCTTGTTCGGTTTGCACTATCTTGCTCAGTTTGCACTGTCTTGCTTGGTTTGCACTATTCTACTCGATTTGCACTGTTCTGCTCAGTTTGCACTATCTTGCTTGGTTTGCATTGTCTTGCTCAATTTGTACTGTCTTGCTCGGTTTGCACTGTCTTGCTCGGTTTTCACTGTTCTTCTCGGTTTGCACTCAGAATGCAAATAAGTGTTGTCACTAGTGGCAATCCTGCTTAATGCCAACACCTAAAGGGTTTGTTGATCCAGAAAATAAAGATATGGTATTTAGATTATATAAAGATTTATATGGTTTGAAGAAAGCACTAAGAACCTAGTATGAGAGGCTACATAACTATTTACTGAGTATTGGATTTGTTAGAACAAGTGAGAATAGTAATATGTACATGAAAGTAAATTCTGATGATACTATGTTGATTGCTAAGATATTTGTGGATGACATAATATTTGGAGAACAAGATCAAATCTATAAGTCATTTGGTGATGAAATGAAAATTGAATTTGAAATGTCTATTTTTGGAGAGATTAAGTTCTTTCTAGGCTTAAAAGTGATTCATTAGAATGATGGTATATTCATCACACAATATAAATATATAAAGGAAGTATTGAAGACATTTGGCATGGAAGATCCTAAACCTATGGGAACATCAATGGCTACTAGATGTAAACTAACTAAAGAAGATGGAATTATTGAGGTAAACCAGACACTGTACCTATCCATGATTGGTAAGTTAATGTATGTAGTTCACAGTAGACCTGCTATAGCACATGTTGTTGGAATAGTTGCTAGATTTTTTGCAAACCCTAGAGAGTCACACATGGTTGCTACAAAGATAATCTTAAGATACCTAAAGAAAACTAAAGATTATGGACTGTGGTATCCTAAGAAAGGAATGTTTGAACTAAAGGTATACACCGATGTTGATTGGGCTGGAAATGTGGATGATAGAAAGAGTACCACTGGAGGAGCATTCTTCTTTGGTGAAAGACTTGTTACATGGAGAAGTAAGAAACAAGCTTGCATTTCTCAGTCTACTGCTGAAGCAGAGTATGTTGTTGCTACTACTAACTATTCAAATATTGCATATATCAAGCAAGTGTTAGAAGGAATGAATGAGGTCATCACTGAGTTGGTGATTATATATTGTGATAACACTAGTGTTATTAATATTTCAAAGAATCTATTGATGCACTCTAAAACAAAGCATATATCTATTAAGTATCACTACTTAAGGGAACAAGTATAGGAGAAGAAAGTTAAGCTAGAATTTGTTACATCAAAAGAACAACTTGCTGACATATTTACAAAGTCTCTACCGAAGGATACATATGAATACTTGAGGACTAGACTTGGGGTCTGTCCCCTATCTACCGGTCATTAAGGTGATCTGGAGGTTGCATCAACCTAATCTTATCAGAAGGTCATACATGTTGATCCAGCAAAGTTCACACTTTGGACTTATGTCTAAGGTTGTGAAAGGTTGAAGTAATAGAATAGATTTGCATAATAGTATACCAAGATATAGAGAATGCACTGAACAACAAAGAGTTACATGGCTAATATATAGCTAAATGTTTTATTGTTCTTTGGAATTTTTGTCAAAGGGAGAGAGATCAATATGAAGAATATGACGCCAAAGAAAAAGGGAGAGAGATACAGAAAAGGGAGAGTATTGAAGATCAGTTACTAAGAACAGAAACCTATGAGCTGAAAAGATCATATCTACAAAAGTCAGTCTGCACTTGCAAATGCTTTTATGTAACATCATGATTAAACATATTAAGCTAAGGGAGAGCTTGTACAAAGCTACAACATTTGTTAACAGAGTTGTAGAATACATGTTTGGTATGTGTATGACATATTTCATATTGCTTGTTTTTCCATCAATGCCAAAGGGAGAGATTGATGAACTACAAATGATTTGAACACATTGTATAACTTGAAGATCTATGATTTAAGATCATTGAGTTGTTGATTAGATATATAAGATGATTAAATCAGTAATATGTTGTCATTGATGTCAAGTAGTTTTGACAGTACTTATCTTGTAAGTTACTATACCCAAACATCTGTAGAAGAAGAAGAAAAGAGATGAAGAATAGATATCTACATGAGGAAGATGGAGATGACAAATAAGGATAAGGAATACATTAGGTAACTTATGGATGAGTCTATGACCTTATGTTATTGACTTGATTATGTTGCATTCATCTATCATGAAGGATAGAGAAAAATGCACAAAGAAGTGTTGTCATTTAAAGAACCATTTCAGTATACACTAACATAGTGTAGTGTATACTGAGCACAGTATAAACCAAGCTTGTGTTCACTGACACATTTCTTTACTAACCGAGTAGAAGAAAAGAACTAAATGACTAGTTTAGCCGATAGAAGTTGATGAGATGTAAAGTACCTTGAAATCAGAGATGAAGATAATGTTTGTTATGAAGATCGATGGCTAACATAATTTGATGAAGATATATGGGATTGAAACAAAATGTGTTATTGACACATCAATCGAGGAAGGTTTAAGCAGCAAAATCAATGAAGGAGATTAAGTGGCAAAATTTGATGGATGGAATTAAATTGATTTACTCATCTATTTAAGAGACTAGGATTTAACGATGAAATAATGTTGGAAGGAGACTGTAGAGATATTGCATGAACAAGCTTCGTGCATGCCTGATCAGACTGGTTAAAGATAACTGAACTGTAGAGAATACCGAGCGTCAGAAAGTTATTACCAAGTGTTAGCAAGTTACTGAATATTGATTGAAATAAAAGTGATATATTGATCAGAGGATTTGAATGGGCTTAACATACATTTGATAATCTAAAATTTAAGTTGTGTTGTAATCAGATCAACTACTATTACATTTTAACCATTGTAAACAGATAAATCTCTTAACATATTGGACTAGAAAGTCTTGTAATGTCATTCATAGAGTGTACATTTGTTATCCTGTCAACACCATAGTGAATGTTGGTTGGATGATAAAAGTTGGTATAAAATCCTCTAACAAGGTCACACCTCACAGTGTGTTTGTAACCTTTAACAGGGTTGGGTCTTCAGTGACCTCACTTCAAAAGAGTGACCAATTTTGGGTTGTCGGTCCCAGGTGGTTTTTCCCTTCATAGGGTTTCCATGTTAAATCTCTTGTGTTATGTGTTGATTGTGATAATTGTTTGTTGTCATACTTTACATTTTACATATTGGATTTGATTGGTAAGAAATATATGTTATTAACTGGTAATCAGTAAAAGCACAGATAGAATACTATTTTAGTTTACCGAGCTGCAGAAGTTTTAGTAAATTGTTTTTGGTTAAACATTTTGTGATTGGGACTATGGATAACTGATTCACCCCCCTCTTAGTTATTCTAACAAGATGTTCCAATGATCTCTCAATTTTTCATATTGTTTATCTCTCCCTTTGACAACAATGCCAAAGAAACACATAAACATATAGCTCTGCAATAGCTATGTGACTTTTTGTTGTCTGATGCATACAATGTATCTCGGTAGACTGATATGCAGATCTTTTCTCCTCAAATATTTCACAACCTTAGATAGAATCCAAAGTGTAAACTATGTTGCATCAACATGAATGATCTTCTGATAAAATTAGGCTGATGCAAACTCCAGATCACATTAGTTACTGGTAGATAGGGGATAGACCCCAAGTCTAGTCCTCAAGTATTCAAAAGTATCCTTCGGTAGAGACTTGGTAAAAATATCAGCAAGTTTCTCTTTTGAAGTAACATATTCTAGTTTGACTTGCTTCTCATGTACTTGTTCTCATAAGTAGTGATACTTAATAGATGGTCTTTGAGTGCATTACATGATTCTTAGAAATATTTATTGGACTAGTGTTGTCACAATATATAATCACCGGATCAGTGATTACCTCATTCATCCCTTCCAACACTTGCTTGATGTAATAAATGTTTGAACACTTTGTAGCAATAGCAACATATTCTACTTTGGTAGTAGATTGAGAAATACAAGATTGTTTCTTACTTGTCCAGGTAATAACTCTTTCACCAAAGAAAAATGTTGCTCCGGTTGTACTTTTTCTGTCATCTATATTTCTAGTCCAATCTACATCAATGTAGACTCTTAGTTCAAACTTGCCTTCCTTCAGATACCATAATCCATATTCCTCTATTTTCTTTAGGTATCTCAAGATTCTTGTTGCTGCAACCATGTGTGAATCCTTAGGATTGGCAGAAAATCTAGCAATAATCCCACTGCATGTGCAATGTCTGGTCTATTGTGTACTACATACATTAGTTTACCAATCATAGATCGGTACAATGTATGGTTTACCTCTATAGATTCATCATCTTTATTCAGTTTTCAGCCTATGAGCATCAGTGTTCCAACTTGTTTAGCATCGTCCATTCCAAATGTTCTCAATACTTCATTTATGTACTTTGATTGTGTGATGAAAATTCCATTATTTTATTAAATAACCTACAAGCCTAGAAAGAACTTAATCTCTCCAAACATAGACATTTCAAATTATTTTCACATCTCATCAGCAAATGATTTACATATATGATCTTGTTCTCCACAAATTATATCATCCACAAATATTTCAGCAATCAAGATAGTGTCATCAGACTCACCTTTCATATACAGATTGTTGTTTTCACTAGTTCTAAAAAAACCAATACTTAACAAATACGTATGCAACCTTTCATACTAGGCTCTAGGTGATTGCTTTAAACCATATAATTCTTTGTGTAGTCTACATACCATGTCTTTCTCATCTAGATCAATAAACCCTTCTGGTTGTTCTATGTAGACCTCCTCTTCTAGTATCCCATTTAGAAAAGTAGACTTAACATCCATTTGATAGACTTTAAACTTCTTGTGTGCTGCATATGCAAGTAACATGTAGACTCCCACAAGTCTAGCAATAGGTGCAAAATTTTCACCATAATCTATGCCTTCCTCTTGTGCATATCCCTTGCATACAAGTCTATCTTTGTTCCTTGTAACTTCTCCATTCTTATTCAGCTTATTCTTGAAAATCCATTTAGTACCAATAACATTCTTATCTTTTGGTCTAAGTACTAAGGTCCATGTCTTTTTTTTCTCTATTTGTTCCATCTCTTCATTCATTTCATTTATCCATCCATCATTCTCCAGTGCAACCTTAATGTTTTTTACTTCAAACTCACAAACTATGCATGTACCTTATCTTAACTTACTTCTTGTCAGCATGCCAGCTTTCTTGTCTCCAATGATTTGGTTCTTAGAATGATGTTTCCTCACAAATCTTGCCAGTGCTTGATCTCTTCTTTTTTTTTTCATCTCGTTCAGGTTCATTTCCTTTCTTGGTAGCTCCTTCCTGATCCTCAGTTTCCCCTTACTGTTCCTCGGTGTTGTTTTCATGATGCTCAGTCAACTCAGCCTATGGCTTCGGTAGGTGCTCTGGATGTTCAATGTAAGTGAATCTACCATAGTCTTCTAGCTCCCTAGTTCTTTCTTCACCAATTTTATCATCAAATTCATCAACTCTGACATTGGCACTTTTAATTATTTTATTAGTAACTTTATTCAGATACTTGTAAGCAATGCTTATTGGGTAGAAGGACTAAATTACAATTTGCTAAATGTGGCGCAACTTAACAAATCAAGTCACTGAGTAGATTTTGAGAGCAAGAAGGTAAAGATATTTGATGATGGAGGAAAACTTGTTTGAATAGGAGCACAATCCAAAGGTAACTTGTTTTATCTTGACAATGTTGAGTCTTCTTGTTTAATGATGAAAAATGAGGATGCATGGTTATGGCATAAAAGGTTATGTCATGTAAACTTTGATAACCTGATTAAAATCTATAGAAAGAAAAAGGTTAGAGGTCTGTCTAGCCCAGAAAATCATGAACATGTTATGTGTCATGAATGTCAGAAAGGTAAGATGACAAAATCTAGTTTCAAGAGTAAAGACTATTCAACAAAGAGAATCTTGGACTTAGTTCACACTGCCCTACGTGGTCCCATGAGAACACAAAGCTACTATGGAGATAGATATTTTATTATGTTTGTTGATGATTACACTAGATTAATGACATTAATGTTTTTACAGGAAAAATTAGAGGCATTTAAGATGTTTAAATGGTACAAAGAAAAAGTAGAGAAAGAAACTAGGAAATAACTGAAATGCTTGAGATCTGACAGAGGTGGTGAATTTATTTTTGATGAATTTACTAACTATTGTAATGATCATGGTATAAAAAGATAGGTTTCTACCCTAAGAACACCTCAGTAGAATGGGATTGCTGAAAGGAGAAATAACTGTAAAGAAGGTGATGTAGAACCTGCACCTGTGATGGATAAGGGTGAAGAAATATTATTGAAGGCTTTTACATGTCTGAAGTCTACACCACACTTTAATCCTTCTGAGTATGGTGGGAAATTGGATTCTGCTGAACTGGTGGATAGGATCACTAAGATGGAAATGTACTTTGAATATGAAAATATACTTGAGGAAAAGAAGGTGAAAATTGCAAGCGCAAAGTTGAAAATTCATGCATCCTTATGGTGGGAACATCTACAGCTGAACAAAAAGAGGAAAGGAAAAGGAAAAATCAAGGTATAGAGTAAAATGGTGAATAAATTGAAAGGAAAATTCTTACCTTGTGATTATTAGATTAACCTACTTAGGCAAATGCAAAATTTAAGGCAGAAAGATAGCTAGGTAAAGGAATACACTGAGGAATTCTATAGATTAGATATAAGATCTAGACATGATGAAGATGATGTGAAAATAATTGCTAGATACCTGAATGGTTTGAGATTTTCCATCCAAGAAGAAATCAGTTTGGTCAAATTGGAGAACATTGAAGATGCTTATCAATTTGCATTGAAAGCTGAGGAGAAACTAAATAAGAGACATGAGCAAAGACAAAGACATAGAACTGGTAGATTCCCTAGAGGAAGAGGTAGATCCAATGGTGAAAATAGTAGATCTGAACCAGAAAAGATAACTCTGGATAAAGGAAAGACTGAGTGGAAAGGTGAAATTTCATCTAGAGGCAGAGGTGGTAACTACTGAGGTGGTTATAATAGGGGAAGTTTCTGAGGAACAAGTTACAATTGTGGAGAAGAAGGACATAGATCATTTGAGTGTACACATGCAAGTAAGAAGGCTAGTAGTAGTAGAAATACTTTGGTGCAAGAAGAGTCACCAAATGAACCTGAGAAAGAAAATAACTTGATGGTAAGAAGAGTACTCTGGAATGAAGGTAAAAAAGAAGATCTAGTAAGGAAAAGTTTGTTCAAGACTAGATGTAGAGTTTTTGATAAAGTTTGGAAGGTAATCATTAATAGTGGTAGCTCAGAGAATCTATCATTTGAAGAGATGGTCACAAAGTTGTAGTTAAAAAGGTAGAATCTATTTGGACTTGGCCTAAACTTGTGAATGCTAGTGAGGTAAGATCATTTCATGGTTTGGCATGTTTTTACTGAAAGTTCATTAGGAATTTCAGTTCAATTTTTAATGCTATGACTGAGACTATGAGAGGAAACAAAAGAGAATTCTAGTGGACACATGGAGCTAATAAAAATTTTGAGACTTTGAAGTAGGAGGTTGTTGAATTGCCTATTTTGGCATTGCCTGATTTCAATAAGGTTTTTCAAGTGGAATGTGATGCAAGTGGTAGTGCAATTGGAGCTGTGTTGAGTCAAGAAGGTAAACCTGTTTCTTTCTTTAGTGAAAAGTTGAATGATGCAAAAAGGAAATATTATGTGTATGATCAAGAATTCTATTCTATTGTTCAAGCACTGAAGAAATGGAGACATTATTTGATACCAAGTGAATTTTTATTGTATACCAATCATAAAGCTTTATAGTATTTGGGTAGTTAGAATAAGTTGAATCAGAGACATATGAAATGGGTTGAGTATTTTTAGAGTTATACATTTGTGATAAAGCATAAGAGTGGAGTCACTAACTGAGTTGTTGATGCATTGAGTAGAAGGAGATCTTTGATGACCGAGATGAAAATTGGAATTCTAGGCTTTGATGATATGAGAGATTCTTATGAATTTGATCCTAATTTTTGTGATCTATGGAGAAAGTGTAGAGCACTGATTCAAGATCAAAAGAGTACCAAATGGGATGAATATTTAATGCAAGGAGGTATGTTGTTTAAAGGTATTCAATTGTGTATACCGAAAGGAGAAATGAGAAATAATTTGATAAATGAGAAGCATAGTAGTGGTTTGGCTAGATATTTTAGTGTTGATAAGACATTGAATTTGCTTAAGGAGAAATACATTTGGCCACAGTTGTATAAAGATGTTCAGAAATTTGAGAAAAGTTATGGAGTTTGTTAAGTTGGTAAAGGAGTTAGTCAAAATACTAGATTGTATACACTGATTGTTGTACTTGAGAAACCTTGGATTGACATCAGTATGGATTTTTTTATTGTCTTACCGAAGAAAATAAGAGGTAATGATTGTATATTTGTGGTTGGGGATAGATTTTCTAAAATGGCACATTTCATACCTTGTAGAAAGACATTAGAAGCAGTACATATAGCATATCATTTCTTTAAGGAAATTATCAGATTTGATGGATTACTGAGGACTATTATCTCTGAGCAAGATAGTAAATTTGTTAGATACTTTTGGAAGACTCTTTGGAGAAAGTTGGGTACTCAGTTGAAATATAGTTCTACATTTCACCCACAAACTGATGGATAGACATAAGTTGTGAATAAAAGCTTGGGTAATCTTTTGAGATGTTTAGTTGGAGACACAACGTGTAATTGGGATTCTGTGTCGGCACAAGCAGAGTTTTCATACAATAATTCAGTGAATAGGAGTACTGGAAAAACACCTTTTGAGATTGTAAATGGCATACAATCGAGAGGTATATCAGATTTGAGAGACATTGATGATGAAATAAAGAGAAGTGTTTAAGGACTAAAATTTGCTAAATACATGAAGAAATTGAATGAAGATGTGAAACTTAAACTAGAAAAAAGTAATCATAAATACAAAGACAATGTTGATAGATCAAGAAGACATAAGACTTTTGATGTTGGTGATGAAGTGATGGTTCATTTGAAGAAAGACAGATTTCCTGTTGGAACATATGGGAAGCTGAAGATGAAGAAGTTTGGATGTTACAAGATTTTGAGAAAATTTGATAGTGGAAATGCATATGAAGTTGAGTTACCTGATGACATGGATATATCACCTATATTCAACATTTCTGACTTGTATGAGTTTTATGAACATGAAGAAGACATGACGGTATCGATGGATTATCTTAAGAAGTAGAATGAAGAGGTTGAGCATATTTTGGAGCAAAGAATTGGTAGAAGTACAAGGGGAAAATAGTATATGGAATATCTGGTAAAGTGGAAGAATAGACCGATTGAAGATAGTTCTTGGATTTCATAGTCTGAGTTGGATGTAGCTCGGATCATACCTATTCAATGATTCAGAGAATCATTTCAAATAACCCCAGGTGTCTGATGCAGGAGCATCTCGGGTGCTTGGCAATCCTGTGTCACCAAAAACATATTTGAATTTGTTTGTGTTGCTCTGTTCCTTATTTGACTGAGCTGGTTCGATGTTTCTTGGTTTTCTTTATTTGTTAGTGCTGGTCAAAAAATTTCCCTGGCACTCGATGATGCTTGTTTGGCACTTGGTTGTCTTTTCTTACGGATGGGTTTGTTTTTAGTTTCTGTTGAGGCTAACTTGTGCATTTAATTTGGGTCATAGGTTTAATGTTGGTATCCATCATTGGGAAGTGTGTTGTCACAGATCTAACTATTCCTTCTGTTGATTATGGATCTGAAGGCCGACTCAGTTCGGTAGCCTCTTGTATAAGTATAGTTGTTTGGTTAGAGTTTAGGAGGAAGTTTTGATAGAAGATAGAAGATAGAATATTAGAGATTATCTACAAATCCTCACATGTTTGAGGACTTCAGTACTTCATTTTAATATCTAGCCGAAACTAGGAAGGCCTTACTGTAGACACCTGAAAATCCTTTAGAAAATAAAGTATTTTTATTTTCTGAAAAACCCCTAATGACATCATCATTTATTAATTAATTAATTATTTAATTTATTTATTTATTTTTATGTCACTAAATCCCTTTATCTTAATTAAAAATATTTTATTAAGAAATCCCTTCCAAAATGTTTAAATCTTATTTAAACACCCTTTTCCTATTTATTAATTATTTAATTTATAAATTGACCAAAAAAACCAAAAAATAAATATTTTATTTATTTTTTTCCCAAAACCTTAGAAATATCTTAGAGATCCTTAACCTCTTCTAGAAATTTCTAATCTCACTTTACTTTTAATTAAAGGGTGATTCCATCATTTCCTAAGCCTAATCTCAACTCAAAAACATTTATTAATTATTTAATTAATAAATTCACCAAAAAATCAAAAAATAAATATTTTATTTATTTTTTTCCCAAAACCTTAGAAATATCCTAAAGATCCTAAACCTCTTCTAGAATCTTCTAATCCCTCTTTAATTTTGATTAAAGGTTGATTCCATCATTTCCTAACCCTAATCCCAACTCAAAAATATTTAATTAAGATTAAATATTAAATCCTCATGTTTATTAAAAATATTTTAATAAATATCCTCAAAACCTCAAACCTTTTGAAATAAATAAACCTTTATCTATTTCCTAAATTCTTAGAAAGTCCTAGACTCTTCTAGAAAGTCTTCATCCTCATCCAAAGCCTAGACTCTTCTAGAAGAAGTCAATCCTTATCTTTGACCCAAACTCAACCCCTAACCTTACCCCAAACCCTGACTCAACATCCTAACACAACCCTTTCCAAAATTCTATAAATGCTCCTCATTTCTAAGAGAAAAACACCAATTCACTTTCAATTAATAGCATTGTTATCATGTTAAATTAGCTCTAGATCATTTAGCTAAATCACTAAATTGTTAGTTTAATTCATTTTAAAAGTTTTCTTAAATCAAATCTTAGCATAGAACTAATGGATTAACCTAGTTTAATTCTTGTTTATGCATCATTTTCACATCTATTTTGGGTTTAAAATCTACTTAATCATATTAGTTGCATAAATTTGTGTTCTTGAAGCCTTAGGGGCAATTTTGGGTGTTCTACCCAATATTGTGCCATCTATGGGGTTCTCATGAGTCTCAATCCTTCCAAATCAGCATTAGGAACATGCTCCAAGTGCTTTGAGAGAATACCCACATTCTTTTATATGAGAAAATCAAAAAGTGCATGGGTGCATTTGTTTTAGCTCAATCTAAATGACTTTGTGAATTACTATTTGCTTTTGTTAGGTATATGTTGTTTAGGCTAAGGTTTGACATGTCTACACCTTTCAAAATAGATTAGGTTTTCATCAATCACATTTTGGCACGCCCGGTGGGACCCACTTCACGGGTTCTTTGCAAACATTCTGATGGGTTTTAGAGTGTTTTCAGATTTTTCAATCTTATAGGTGGACGGAGCGCTTCAAATTCTTCTTCCTCTTCTTGTCTTTATTCTTCTTCTATTCCATCTACTTCTTCTTCTTCTTCTTGTGGGATCTTGGCCAATTTTTTTTCCTCAAAAAAAATCCACAAGGAAGCAAAATCATACACACCTTGTTTCAGTGCTTAAAATGAACACCCAAATCATTCTTGAATGCATTAAGGACTAAAATTTGCAAAATTTATTCTAACAAACAAGAAAAATCAATCAAAACATTTGTATCCTTACAACATCAATGTTTTAGAAGCATTCATCCAAAAATTAGGAACACTTGAAAGCTTTGGGTACTTAAAAAGAATCTCAAATTTGCATCTTAAAATCTAAATGGGTTCCTAAAATCAGTCCTAAAAATTTTGTTAAAAAATAACATCTTTTTGTGGCAAAGTCTTGAATGTTTTTCAAATTCACGCATCAAGCTAAATCTAGGAGCTTTTTCTTGAGGTCTAAAAATGGAGCAAACAAAATCTTGGATGAAACTAAAGGAATGAAGCTAAGTCCTAAACATTCATTGTCATTTTGAAAATCAAACACACTCTTGAATGCACTAAAAGAAACAAACATCTCTATTCCTTCCTTTTCAATTTAAGCAAGGTGCAAACTCAATCTTGAATGATTTAAGGTCAAAACAAAGCATTTCAAAGTTCTAAATCAACACACAAACTCAATCTTGAATGCCCAAGTCAAACCAACTACAAACGCTCAAAAATCTTTTGGAAAAAGAACAAATCAAAGCCTAAACACTTGTGTTTTTAGTTGTTCAAATTCAAAAATCACTTAATCAATTTGGGAAAAAGAACAACTTGCTTGATGTGCATCTAGGAGCTTTATATTTTCTATAAATCCTTGTTAAAGTAAGCAATGCAAAATGCTTGAACTCAGACAAGTTCACTTGTTTTACTTTTAGCAAGGCCTATCCTGGGGAGAAAAGTTCTTCCTCCTTGGAGAATGACCTCAAACCGGTATCTTCCCTGATCGGTATATAAATAAAGCACTGAGAAAACTCTCACTTATATCTCCTCAAGCTTAGGCAAGGCATGTTGATGGTAGCCCAGGGTAGGTGAATAATCCCTACTATTTTGGCATGGTCAAGTAGGCTCTTACGTGAGTCATGTGTGTACAAACTAATTGGGGGGACTCCACGTAGCCATTACAAACTTGATAAAATAGAGGCTACCCTATCCACATCTGAAGGTATCAAAATCCTTGTGCAAGGACTGATCCAAGGGGTTTACTGGATCACCTTAAGATTACTCACCATTTGTATCCCCTTTTAGGGGGTACCAAGCTGTGGGCAAGGATTTTGATACTCACCTTCCTTAGGTAGATCTATTTGAATTGATTGACAATTAAAAACTCTATGAAAACACTTGTTGGAACATACACTTGTCAAAGATTTTTTTTTAAATCAAAGTCAGTATCCTGTTTGTATCCTACAAGGTTTTCTTTGTCCCTTGTGTAGATTGCTTTTTCAAAAATCTTTTGTTGGAATCTATCCTTTGCCATTGGAGAACATCAAACTGATCTACAAACCTAGTTTGAGATACTCAGAAAAACTTACATAAGAAACCCTTAGAATCAGATACCCAAAGCTTTTTTATCAAACATCTGAAAGCTAAATTGCCCAAATCTCAAGCCTATCAAGAGAAGAAAGTTGCAAAAGAAAATCTCAAAAGCCATCAATCCTTTGTCCAAGCAACCCAAGCAGAATAAAAATATAAAGAAAATCTTGATAATATTGGCAAGAGTCAAATAGTTTGCCTACCGATTTCAAGTGAACCATCGCTACGTCAATCTCAAAAGAGAAGATTAGCTAGATCCATCACATGTCCCATTCTACCTTCAGATCTCAAATCCTATCTCAACAGTCCTTCATCCTAGTTTCATCCTAAGTTTCATCCTTGTATCATCACCAAACCCTTAGTTGCATCCTAGAGTCCTTCTTAGTTACATACATCATCATCTTCCTATCAGCATCATAGATCATCCATCCCCATTGCATCTACATCATCCTTTTAGAAATAGCATTATTCCATCATCCTTCACCATCATTCCATCCATTCATCAGCAATCCACAAATCCTTGATCCAAATCTAGCATCCGTTAGCCAAATCAGAACCCACCATCTTTTCACACCAAATCTAGAGACCCAAATTTAAAAGCACTTGGTGTTTGAAACCTTTGAGTTGTTTCCATCCCCTATCTTAAATCAGAAATCATCCCCTTTTTGATAGAGCATTGTCTAAAGGAAATCCAACTTGTCCTTGCACATCCTCATCATCTCGAGCAAGAGACTGGCTTGCATTGATAAGAATCTAGTTGACCGAAGATCATTAGTCTATCCTAGGTTGGCCAAATCCTATCACTGATCCTCCATCAGGAAGAACAGTAGCTCATTGTTGACACTTAGTAAACTTCCACCAGCATCCCACCAATCTTCCACCCAATCTTGACCCAAATTAGAGCATTCCACCAATCCTCCATCATCGCCAAGCATCTCACCAATCTATCACCATCTTCTATCAATCTTCTGCCATCCCTGATCTAGATCCAAGCATCTCACCAATCCTTGCATTACATTCTAGAGATTCATCATCCTTAGGAAATCTTTAAGCTTGCATCCATCATTCTTTAAAGTCTTTAGAAACATCTTGCATCCATCTAGCATCTACATCTCCATGCCTGTCAAGATAAGATTTGGATCTAGAAAATGAAGGAACATGGACCCTTATCCAGCTACCATCTTATTTGATCCCAACACTTCTACTAGTGTGATGTTAGCCTATGATCCCCAAATCTAGAAAACTAGCAATGCATGGGATGATCCCAATATCCCCTTAGCTCCTCTTGGTATAGAAACATATGTAAATCATCAAAGGAATTTACTGGTATTCAATGCACTCATGGCCCAAAATCAGCAAAGCATGTTCACTAACTTTGCACAAAGGCATACTCTCATTCCACCATATCTCCATCCTCATATTCCCATACGCACTATCCAAATCCCAACACAAGCATACTCTCCATTCATCCAACCATTCCCTGATCCAACCTTGCAAACATCTCAAGAAACCTCCACCATTCCCCTTCTACTACAAGGAAGTTTCACAAGTCTCATAACATAAGCTATAGCACCATCTACTCCATTCCCTATCATAGGTACATCATCATCCACCATGGCCACCCAAGCTCTTGCTCAAATCCAACGCTTGTCACAAAATCAACTCCCACCTCTTACACAAGTTGTCTCACATGTAGTTACACCATCTTCCACAGGCCAATCAACACCATTCTTTCTATGAGGGACTCAATCACCCTCCCCCTTCACTTCAAAAGCCTTGGCATCCATACCATCATTTCCAGGGTCAATGCAATCATTTCCCTCTTTCTTTGAATAGGCATCTACATCAACATCATCTATTTCAATGGTAGCGCAATCATTCCCCTTTCATACTCAACAAGCTCCCACATCAACATCACCCCTTTTATGGGGAGCACAATCATTCTCTTCATTTACCCCCCAGCAAGCATCTACCCTGGCACAAGCCCAGCAAATTGCCTTCACCACAGGAATAACTTCTATGGGTTTTTCAAATCCACCATTCATGTCCCAAACTCCCATCACATCTACCTTCTCGGCATCTGTCGCAACACAATTCCCACCACACACTAGTTCTCAATGGGGCCTCACTCAAGAAGACATGAAAGCCTTTGGCATACCAACCCACTCTCCTACATCCATGTTTGCAAACCAACAAGCCACCTTCTCACAAATAGCACCACAACAACCATCACATCCTTCGCCAGCTTCATCCTTTGCAAGCTATCCATTCCCAACACCTAGTGCTTTTCAGCAAGTTCCTCCACCTCAACAGCCAAGTTCCTCTCATTCCGTAAGTTATCTTGCCTAGCCACCCTTTTCTTCAAGCTTCCCTACATCAGCTCCACCCTTAAGCAATGTGGGAATTCACCCAACCTATATCAGCCAACCGCAAAGCCAAGTTTAGCAAGGGCCATCTTACCAGCAAGCTACATCATTCCACCAGCTTCCCCCACAACAACCATACTTCTAGTCACAACAACAAATCCCCATCATTCCCCATCAGCAACCAGCTTCCTCCTATCAGTCACAGCAGCAAGTCCCCGTCATCCCATAACACCAACAAGCAGTCCCATATCTGCTACCATAATCCCCCTCTATACCACATTAATAGTATCCTCCCCAACAAACATCACTCCAAAATCCACTCCAATCCCCCTATCCCATTGGGCAATCTCCACATCCCACTCCACAATACCCACCTCAAATGGGAGTACCTGCTCCAACACCAATCAATGCCAAGTGGGAAGCAATGAAGAATGCTCTTAAGGAGCTTCAAACTGGTATCGAGAATAGAACCTTCAAGTTCGAAGAGGTGTGTCCTTACCCGTTTGACCAATCAATTACAACTATTCCTTTCCCTAAAAACTTTGAGACACCTAAATTTGATAAATATCAAGGGAAAGGAGAACCAGTAAACCATGTTAAAGAATTCTATATGGCATGCCAAGAAGTGGCTTACAATGATAATTATCTTTTGTGCCTATTCCCCAAAAGCTTGGGAGGAACTATTGTTGAGTGGTTTTACAAAATACAATGTGGGACCATCACAACTTTTTCTGAACTCTCTAAGAAGTTCATTTCCCATTATGCCCAAAATGTTGAGAATGAGTTGACCCTACTAGACCTCTACAACTCAAAATAGAAAGAAGGAGAAAGCCTAGCAGAATACCTACAACGATGATAGAAACTTACCACTAGGTTATCATACCAACCGCTTGAGAAGCATTTGACCAAAATATTTATTGATAATCTGCATCCTAAAATATCCCACTTCATGAGGATGAATTGTCTCCAAACCTATCAGGATATCAAGAGCAAGGGGATAGGTATTGAAAAGGCCCTCCTAGACAAAGGCACAATTCAGCATTTCAAAAATGATTCCCAAAATAAACCCAGCAATGATAAATCCCATTATTGGAATCATAACAAAAACATTGTTACTGATGGAGCCACTAATACCAAACATGTCCAAATTGTCGTGGCTCATCCTATGCCAACTCCTACATACTGACAAAAATAGGTGCCCATCTATTAGCAATCTCCTCAGGTCCATCAGCAACCCATGCAACAATATTAGCCTCAAAATAATCAGCAAAATTATCAACACCAAGCACATCAAGCTTATCAAGGTAATCCAAACAATCAGGTCAATGCCATCAATACTACACCCAATCAAAACAAGCCCAGAGCTCAGAACAATCTGAAGAAGACCTTCACACCACTAGGTGAACCTCTGGATGTTATCTTTCATCGAATGGCCAAGGCCAACTTGATTACATACCCACCAATCCCACAAGTTGATGATACCACTCCCAAGTCAAATTGGTACAAAGATCATGAGTATTGTGATTATCATCGTGTCAAAGGACATACTACACTGAAATGTATGAGTGTCAAGAATTACATCCAAGATCTCATCGACCAAAAGGAGATCCAAGTAGATGCACCTACTCAAGCCTCACCAAATGCCAATTTGAAAATCTATTAGAATGTGTTCCCACAACACAATGCTAGGAAGAACCAAGCTAATACCAATCATCCCTAGAATCACGGCAAAGGAAAATAAGAAGATCATACTGACCACAAAGGCTACACTACTACCTATATCAATTATGACAAATTTATTGGATGTATAACCCAAGTTGAGCCCATAGTCAATACCATCCATGTCAGAGGAGTAGATAGTCAATGTGTTGTTACCACCCATAGAGGTCGGATAACTATCACTGGTGCCCATCCAAAACTAGTACATAATGCACACAATGCAAAGTATAACCTCATAGAACATCTTGGGAACACACCAGTCCAAATCTCCATCTTGGACCTTCTCCGCACTTCACCCCTCCATCAAGAAATCCTTGACCGAGCCCTTAAAGAAGGACATGTCCCCACAAACATTAACACCACCTAGTTCAAGAACCTTGTGGGACATCTGTCCGCATCCTATGCATTATCCTTCAAAACATCCAACATACCAGACATTGCCCCTAACCACACTCTCCCTCTCTGCATCGTCGTTATGGTCAGAGACTATGCCATCAAATGGGTTTTAATAGATAATGGTTCAGCCCTAAACTTGTGTACTCTAAAATTCATTCAGCAGATTGGGTTCACAAAGGCCGATATATCACATGAAGTAATCACTATAAAATCCTATAACAACTTGGAGCATACCTCTAAAGGTACTATTAATTTTCTTATTTAGCTAGGCCCAACAACACAAGATACCATTTTCCATGTTGTTGATCTTGACCTACCATTCAATATCCTCTTAGGCCAACCATGGATTCATTGCATTAAGGCTCTGCCATCTACTTACCATCAGTGCATCAAATTTTCGCATCAAGGTGCTGAGGCTACCATCCATTCTGACCCCTAACCCTTCGCATACTATCGTGTGATGGAAGCATCATTCCCTCATTCCACTCACTATCCTGGAACCGACATTGGCACTTCTATTGCCATCTCATCCCGATCCCACTATGATCCAGAGACTATCCTCACCTCCACCCTCTCTTCCATCAAGATCAATAACTAGGGTTGTGGTGAATATAGCCTACATGATGCATTTTCCATAGGGGCCCTCCCACTTGATCCGCATACCCAAGGGTGCCCAAGTCATCAAAACAAGCCTGCTGAAGCAATTCATGAAATCAAGAGAATGGGACCTATGACTTTTGAATCCCATGGGAACATAAACAGTCAAGAGATGGATCTTGACATCAATAGGTGATTGTACAAAGATCCCCCACCACCTAACACTCAACTTCTTGACTATTTCAAAGACAAATATCCACAATCACACAAGTATGCCACTGAGCAATAGAACTATCAAGGTGGTGGTCTAGGGCCATAGGAAGGTAGAAGAAAAGACTCGATCATAGGATCAAATAATCCTTAGCATCAGGGCCTTGGATTTAATACCCCTCACCTGCATATACAAGAGCCCAATACCACAACTGGGGGCACCAACATGACTAGTGTTCCCCTCTTGAATAGCCAAGATGACCTCGTAGAGATCGAAGACATCCCTAAAGAGAAAGAAATTAGATCCTATGATGATATCTTTGATGATGACACCCTCCTAGGGACTTCTTTCCTCTAACAACTCACCATCAATCTCATAGAACTTCCCCTCACCCACCCTGAACTCATAGACTGGGACCAACCAAATGTCACACACATTGATGAGTTCCAAAGCATGGAAGCAATCCTAGAATTCATGGGCGCATCAGGCCAGGCAGTAGATTAGGATTCAAAGTCAACTCATATCTATAGGCTTGACCCTGAAGGATATTTTGGGGAGGAGGCAAGCTTTAGCTGTAAAAGAGGAATAGAAAGAGTAAAACATGAATCTTTATGTGAAAAACCTTCTAGGGCACATTCTAATTCCAAAATAGTAAAAATAAAGAGTGTATCTTCTAGTGAAAACTTGGCAATTCAAGTGCTAGAAGATGAAGACTTGCCTCTTCCTCCTATTCAGGATTACAGACCCAAGCGATCACCAATCATCATAGAAGAAACCAAGCCAGTCAACTTGGGTATAGAAGAATATCTGAGAATCACTTACATTGCAGCCAATCTAACAAAGGGTGAAGAAATGACTTTCATTGCAATCCTTAGAGAATCAACTATAAACTTTGCATGGTCATATGCACACATGCCTAGGCTTGATCCTAATCTTGTCATCCATCATCTAGTAGTGGACCCTAATTTCAAACCAGTAAAGCAGAAGCTGAGAAAAATGCATCCAAAAGTCACCTTATTAGTCAAAGCAGAGCTTGAAAAACTCCTCCAAGCCAAGATTATCAAAGCAATAGATTACTCAAATTGGATCTCCAATATGGTACCAGTCATGAAGCCTTCAGGTGACATTAGAATTTGTACAGATTTTAGAGACCTGAACAAGGCATGTCCTAAAGATGATTTTCCACTACCAAATATAGACATGATTGTAGATCTTACAGTGAGTTATGAAATGTTGTCACTTGTGGATGGATTTTTAGGCTGCAATCAGATTCATATAGCAGAAGTAGATCAACATAAACCAGCATTCACAACTCCATGGGGTACCTTCTACTACAACATGATGCCATTTGGGCTAAAGAATGCAAGAGCCACATATCAAAGAGCAATGACAACAATCTTCCATGACATGATCCATAAGATCCTAGAAGACTATGTGGTTGATATTCTTGCAAAATCAAAAACACACCATGAACACCTAAGCATTCTTGAGACTGTGTTTGATTACTTACATCATTATGGCTTAAAACTCAATCCAAAGAAATGTGTCTTCGATGTAACATCTGGAAAGCTTCTAGGTTTCATAGTATCACGACGAGGCATAGAGATTGACCCCAAAAAGGTCAAAGTAATAATAGAAATGCCTCCACCAAGAACACTCAAATAGCTCAGAAGTCTACAAGGAAAGCTTCAATCAGTGCGTCATTTCATCTCTCAGCTAGCAGACAAGTGCCAACCTTTCACACATCTCTTATGCAAAGACACAAGCTTCAAATGGGATCCCACATGTCAGAAAAGCTTTGATAAGCTCAAGGAGTATCTAGTCAACTCTCCAATCCTAGTACCACTAGTTCTAGGTGACCCTCTCATACTTTACATCTCAGTGACCACTACAGCACTGGGGGCACTCTTAGCTTAGTATGATGATGAAAATAGAGAGAGAGCCATCTACTACATCAGTCTAACTCTTGTCACCTATGATCTTAATTATTCACCCATGGAGAAAGCATGCCTTGCAATGGTCTTTGCCACTCAAAAGCTTAGACACTACATGCTCAACCACATAATCAGGCTCATTTCAAAGCTAGACCCCCTCAAATATCTATTATCAAGGACAACTCTCATAGGCCATATGGAAAAATGGGTCATGTTACTCAATGAGTTTGACATCTAGTACATAGATCAGAAAGCAATCAAAGGGCAAGTGATTGCCGATTAGCTAGCAGAGGCACCACTGGTAGATGCTTATCCACTAATCATGGAATTTCCTGATGAACATTTATGTATGATTGAAGAATAGTCCATGTGGAAGCTATACTTTGATGGCTCCTACACATCACATGGATCAAGGGCAAGAATCCTATTCATCACACCTCAAGGTGACTACATTCCAAAATCATTCAAGTTGGGATTCCCATGTACTAACAACATTGCAGAATATGAGGCACTCATCTTTGGTCTCAAAACAACCATTCAGTGGAATATCACATAACTGCAAGTGTTTGGAGATTCACAGCTGATTATCAAGCAAGTCCTAGATGAATATCAGACAAAGGATGACAAGCTGCTACCCTACAAAGAACTAGTGGACAAACTGAAAGAGCATTTCTTGAATCTACAATTCACACAGATACCAAGACTTCAGAACAAAGCAACTAATGTAATGGAAACTATTGGATCCTTGTTAGAAATCCCACGTGACACATTATAGTATGAATTCCTAGTCGAGTAGCTACACATGCCAGCTTATGAGAATGTCGATGGAGAAATGGTGTGTGTCTCGGTTGGTCCTTAGTCCTTGTGGTACCATGACATCCATGCATATCTAAAGAATGGTATCATATCTCCCCATCTCACCAATAACCAACGCCAAAACCTTATTCACAGAGCTTCCCACTACACTCTTGTAGCTAACACCCTTTATCATCGAGGGATCACAATATCCTTTCTAGGTGTTTAGATTCAAATGAGGCCATCCTGGCTTTACAAGAGGTCCACGTTGGAATTTTTGGTGCCCACACGAGTGGCATGGTTCTAGCTAAGCAGTTGCTTCGAGTTGGGTATTATTAGCCAACCATGGAACATGATGCTTGTGAGTTTGTTAGAAAATGTTTACCATGTCAGTGGCATGCAAATCTGATTCATGCACCAGCACAAGACTTGCAGCCCATTGTGCCACCTTGGCCATTTTCATATTGGGGCTTCGACCTTGTCAGCTTAATCACTCCCCTTTCCTCAAATGGACACAAGTATATAATAACTACCACAGAGTACTTCACCAAATGGGTTGAAGTGATTCCGCTCACCCTAACTACTGGCATCCAAATATCCAAGTTCATCCTTTACCACATTATCTGCCACTTCAGCATACCATCTACCATCTTCACAGACCATGGCACACCTTTTGAAAACCAGCATGTGGATGATCTATGTGCTAAACTCCACATCCATCACTATTTCTCCAACCCATATTTCCCACAAGGAAATGGCCAAGCTGAGGCAACCAACAAAACTATCTTAAAAATCCTCAAGAAGGTTGTTAATGATTATGGTCATGACTAGCACCTCGAAATCAATCCCACCCTCTAGGCCTACCGCACTTCTTATCGCACTCCCATAGGCACCACCCCATATTCCCTTGTATATGGTGCCAAAGTTGTTATGTCGATCGAGGTTGAGCTTCCATCATTGTGAGTCTCCATGAAGAACTATACCACCGATGAGGACTATCACATGGCATGTCTCACACAGCTAGACTTGTTAGATGAAAAGAGACAACAAGCATATGATCACCTAGTTACATATCAAAATCGACTCAAAAGGAGCTATAACAAGAAGGTCCATCCTAGACAATTCCAACTCAGTGACATGGTCCTCAAAGAAAATCAGAAGGTCCAAGAAAATCAAGAAAAGAAAGGAAAGTTTGAGCCTACATGGCTGGACCCCTATGTTGTCACAGCATGCTTCGGCACCGGACCTTATCAACTATCTACACTAGAAGGTGAACCTTTGAATGATCCAATCAACATCATAAATCTGAAGAGGTTCTATGCCTGAACTAGATCCTACATATTCAAAAAATCCATTAAAATTGGAAAAAGGTAGAAAAATACAAAAAAAACAAAAAAGTGAAAAAAGAAATGAAAATAATCGTCCAATGGTGAAAACTTGGCAATTCAAGTGCCTTGGACAAGTATGTTGGTGAAAACCTGGCAAACAAGCACCATACATAGTGGACTGAGTCATTATCTATCAAACTCCCATCCCCCCATCCCAACATCTCGGTCCTTTTTCTACCATCCCCATCCCCATCCACCATCCCCCAGCATTCCTCTTTTTCATAAATCCTCAAGCAAATCTGCAATCACGCTTGTACATATGTTTGTACCATATCTTTGTACCATATCTTGTCCCCTCTCTTGTATCCTATCTTGTATTATCTCCTATATAGCGCAGTCCATCATGTACCATATCCTGTATAGTGAGATCTTCCTATCCCAAATCCTAGGCTTCTATACATATCGGTTGTAGATCTTTTCCCGTCCATTGTACATATCATCCCATTTTGTTGTACATAATCCTTCTCAGTCCCACAGTAGCATTTGATTAGAAATCTTGTCCCACCATGCCTTGTACTTCAGCAACATCAATTGTCGACTATTCTTAATCACCGTGATTATTCTTTGACTTCATCATTTGCCAGCGAACAACAACACTAATTCTCTCATCAATCAGTGGGTCCTTGAGGATATATCCTTCCTCCTATCGACTTAATCTTCCACCAACCACACTAGGTCCGTGTTGATGTATCCTTCCACACATTTAGACCAATCTTCCCACCATCAATTAATCTATCAAATCAAATCTCTCTCCTTGGCAAAGGATGTCTTTTTGGAGTTATCATTTTGGTCTTGGATTTTGTCCTTTGGATCTTATTAATCTTTTACGACTTCTCATTGTTCTCTACTCACACTCACCACGATCCTTTATATCATGGTGCGTTGTGCATGCGAATAGTCTGGGGCACGGTCTTTTGATCTTTTGATTATGCCTATGAGTCAGTTAAATGTGACCCTTTCACATTTCACATGTGATCTTCTGGGTTACATGGTGCACTTGGGAAATTTCATTTGTTTGTGGTTTCTCCAGCATCATTTCCACCATGATTCCTCTTGAATTCATGTGTGATGTTCGGGCAACCCTGCGTGTCTTTTTAGCATCAGTCCTATGCAACGCTGGTGACAAGGCCTCGTGATCCTAGTATCCTTTGTAGGTCTCTAGCATTTCTATATTAAACTAGGTTGTGCTCTCCACATTTGCACTTGGAGGTCCCAAAATCCCCTGCATTCTGCATCATATAGATTAATCTTGCATCTTTTCATCTAGCTGCATTCTGCATTTTTCATTCCATCTCATCTTGCATTCACTCATCTTTGCTCTTGGAAGCTTGATTATTTATCCTCCCTTCTTCCTTTCTTCTTTCTCTCAATTTCCTTTTGAGAAAATTCCACAATGTTTACTCCTTGCGTTATTTTCTCGAGGGGGCACAACCCCTTATTCCTCCAAATTCTAGCTTGGGGCATCTTATTTTACTGTCTTTGCACCATGCCACTTGTGGCATCGCATCAAAGAGGGGCAAAATGTAGACACCTAAAAATCTTTTAAAAAATAAAGTATTTTTATTTTCTGAAAAACCCCTGATGACATCATCATTTATTAATTAATTAATTAATTTTTATGTCATTAAATCCCTTTATCTTAATTAAAAATATTTAATTAAGAAATCCCTTTCAAAATGTTTAAATCTTATTTAAACACCATTTTCCTATTTATTAATTATTTAATTAATAAATTGACCAAAAAAACCAAAAAATAAATATTTTATTTATTTTTTTCCCAAAACCTTAGAAATCTCTTAGAGATCCTTAACCTCTTCTAGAAATTTCTAATCTCATTTTAATTTTAATTAAAGGGTGATTCCATCATTTTCTAAGCCTAATCTCAACTCAAAAACATTTATTAATTATTTAATTAATAAATTGACCAAAAAACCAAAAAATAAATATTTTATTTATTTTTTTCCCAAAACCTTAGAAATATCCTAAAGATCCTAAACCTCTTCTAGAATCTTCTAATCCCTCTTTAATTTCGATTAAAGGCTGATTCCATCATTTCCTAACCTTAATCCCTACTCAAAAATATTTAATTAAGATTAAATATTAAATCCTCGTGTTTACTGAAAATATTTTAATAAATATCTTCAAAACCTCAAACCTTTTGAAATAAATAAACCTTTATCTATTTCTTAAATTCCTAAAAAGTCCTAGGCTCTTCTAAAAAGTCTTCATCCTCATCCAAAGCCTAGACTCTTCTAAAAGAAGTCAATCCTTATTTTTGACCCAAACTCAACCCCTAACCTTACCCCAAACCCTGACTCAACCTCTTAACCCAACCCTTTCCAAAATCCTATAAATACTCCTCATATATAAGAGTAAAACACCAATTCACTTTCAATTAATAGCATTGTTATCGTGTTAAATTAGCTCTAGATCATTTAATTAAATCACTAAATTGTTAGTTTAATTCATTTTAAAAGCTTTCTTAAATCACATCTTAGCATAGAACTAATGGATTAACCTAGTTTAATTCTTGTTTATGCATCATTTTCACATCTATTTTGGGTTTAAAATCTACTTAATCATATTAGTTGCATAAATTTGTGTTCTTGAAGCCTTGGGGGCAATTTTGGGTGTTCTACCCAATATTGTGCCATTTATGGGGTTCTCATGAGTCTCAATCCTTCCAAATCAGCATTAGGAACATGCTCCAAGTGCTTTGAGAGCATACCCCCATTTCTTTATATGAGCAAATCAAACAGTGCGTGGGCGCATCTGTTTTAGCTCATTCTAAATGACTTTGTGAATTACTGTTTGCTTTTGTTAGGTATATGTTGTTTAGGCTAAGGTTTGACATGTCTACGCCTTTCAAAATAGATTAGGTTTGCACTGATCACACTTACATCCTGACATGTATAAATCAATTTAAAGATAATATATGGAAGTTTTGCATTCTCTCTCTCTCTCACTATTGTTTCTATTGATTGTGGATCAGAAGGCTGGCTCAGTTCGGTAGCCTCTTGTATAAATGTAGTTGTTTGGTTAGAGTTTAGGATGAAGTTTGGATAGAAGAAAGAAGATAGAAGATAGAAGATTGGAGATTATCTATAGATCGTCGCATGTTTGAAGACTTATGTACTTGATTATAATATTTGGCCAAAATTGGGAAGGCCTTACAACCTGACATGTATGAACTAATTTGAAGATAATATATGAAATTTCTTGATGTAGGAGTGATGCATGAGCATCCTAGGTGTAAGAGCAATCTTGCATCACCCAAAAATATTTTTGTTTTTGTATTCAATAAGGGCTATCTTGTGCAGAGCTACTATTTATGGAAACTTGCTATTTTTAGTAAGTTGGTCTCACGATCTTGGAATGTTCTGATTTTACACGTGGAGGTTCATCTCAGTCATATCACCCTACCAGCAAAGTTTCATGGTTAGATCAGGTCTAGTTTTGAAGATATTGAAGATTTTCGGTATTGGCAGTAGGGTATAAAAACTATGAACTCAGTTTTGAAAGCTTTAGAGGCCCCGGATGAGGTCAAAAATTTGGATGACGAGTGCATGTGCTAGTCAAGCCTGTAGAGCACTTCGTGGCATTTTTAAAATGGGGTTGTAATAGTCAATCAGGTCAACTGGTGATGACTTATGGTCTCCGGAAGTCAGGCCACCTGAAATGGCAAAAAATAATTTTCCTTCAAAATTTATTTTAGGTTTCAAAAGTTATTTTGAGCTAACTTTGATGTAATAAATTGAAAAATAAAATAATTCTAAGCTTGGTCGGCCCTTAGGGCTAAATTTTTGGAACCTTCTCGGGTGGTGGAAAATGCCTATATTAAGAAGGCCCGTAGTGTCGTCTAGGGCAGTTCTGGGTAGTAGATCTGGGTATTGATTTGAGGCTTTGTCCTATAGAATATTGTAAAGGAATGTCCAGGTGGCTTTGCATATTGTAATTCTAAAAGTTTGTAATTCCACATTTGTGGAGATAATAAGAAGCCGATTTTTTGTTCTTGCATATTGTTGTTGTTGTTTTTCTATTTCTATTATGTGTTTGCGTTATTAAGGGGAGCACCCTTCATCAAGTGGTATCAGAGCAGGAGTTCTTGAGTGTGTAAATAGATCGCTGTCTATGAGGTAGTTTGCACTAGGACCGTGGTTAGGGTTTTAGCACGCATTGTGAAAATGCCTCCATGAAGGGAACGTGGCAGAAGAGCTGGTGTTGTAACACCTGAGGTTAGAGCACTCTAGAGACAAGTGCGAGCATTGCAAGAGGAGACTCATAGAGGAATGAATCTTAATGTCAGAGATGAAAGTGAGGATGAAGCTGAAGAAGAAGATCAAGAAGGATAAGTCAAAGTTGTGAACCAAGAGGAAGAAAGACTTTTTTGAGCCATTTCCAAGATTGGAAAAAGACCTAAGATTGAGGTTCTTGCATTTTCAAGAAATCTTAATCTAGAAGAGTTGAGCGACTAGATCAATGAATGTGTAGAATATTTTGAGTATTAAGATATTGAGGATCCTAATAGGGTCAAATTTGTGAAGGCTAGACTGAAAGGTCATGTGAAGATCTGGTGGCAAGAGATTCAATTGGAGCGAAATAGAAGAGGGATAAAATCACAAGATGGGATCAGATGGTGCATAAATTGAAGTGATAGTTCATCCTTATTGATTATGAGCTTGACCTACTGAAGAAAATGCAAAGTTTGAAGCAAGTAGGATGATCTGTTCAAGAGTATATAGAGGAGTTCTATCAAATCCTCATCAGAATAGGCCATGCGGAAGATGATAAGGAGAAAGTTGCTCATTACCTTAATGGGTTGAAGCCCAACATTCAGGAGGAGCTGAATCTGGTTCAAATGAACAGTATTGAAGAGGCATATTGATTTTCCCTAAAAGTAGAGGAAAAGTTGAACAAGAAGTTTGAGAGAAAATGAAATGGAAGAGGTCATGCTGGATGATCTGCTGGATGGTCATATGAAGGCTGAAATGAAGATTCGAAAAAGAAAGATGAGGCCAGTAGTAGTCAAAATCAGAGAGTAAATAATTCTAATCATTTCCAAGATCAAAACAATAGAGATCAGAGAGGAAGAGGAAGAGGACAACGTTCACAAAGAGGAGGCTTCCATGGAACATGTTTTCAGTGTGGAGAAGAAGGTCATAGGCCATTTGAATGTCCTCAATGCCAAGGAAGGATGGATAGGAGGAATGAAGGCCAAGCCAGATTTGCGCATGTAGATGAAGATGTCAGATCATCAAATTCTAAAGATGTTGAAAGAGGAGAAGTGGTGATTAACATAAGAGTCTTGTTGAGTGGTGAGAATGAACCTGAGCGAAGGAGGAGCCTGTTTCGCACAAGATGCAAGTGTCAGGGTAAATGCTATGATGTGATTATTGATAGTGGAAGCACTGACAATTTGGTGTTAGAAGAGATGGTGTCAAAGTTGAAGCTCAAGAGATAGAAACACCCACATCCATATCGGATTGCTTGGGTGCAGGATGACCACAAGGTCATGGTAAGTGAACAGTGCCTAGTAAAGTTCAAGATCATTGAGTACCAAGATGAGGTACTATGTGATATCATATCTATGGATGCATTTCATATGTTGTTGGGTAGACCATGGTAGTTTGACAGATGTGTTGTACACGATGGTCATGTGAATACCTATTCCTTGACAAAGGATGGAGTGCGACATAACCTAAAGCCATTGAAGGAGACTAAAGAAAAGATATGTGGTAATGCAAGAATAACATTTGTTGATGGAAGAAAATTTCTAGATGGTATGAGGCATGAGCATGTGTGTTTTTCTTTAATTCCAAAAGCTGGTAAAGAAGAAGTAGAGGATGTACCTGTAGAGGTTGTAGATTTATTGAATGAGTTTTAGGATATTGTATCTGATAATGTACCTGATGGATTACCACCAGTAAGGAAAATCAGTCATCAGATGGATTTGATTCCAGGAGCTAGTTTTCCAAACAAGACAGCACACAGAATGACAGCAACAGAAAGTGAAGAGTTGAACAGACAAGTACATGAGTTATTGTAGAAGGAGTTGATTCAAAAGAGTCTGAGTCCCTATGTTGTACCAATGGTATTAGCACCAAAGAAGAAAGGAGAATGGAGGATGTGTATAGATTCCAGAGCAATAAACAAGATCACAATCAAGTATAAGTTTCCATTGCCACGAATGGATGATATTATGGATTGTTTGAGTGGAGTTGTGTATTTCTCAAAGATAGATCTGAAGAGTGGATATCACTAGATTCGGATCAGAGAAGGAGATGAATGGATGACTACCTTCAAGAAAAAAGAAGGACTATATGAGTGGTTAGTCATACCTTTTGGACTAACCAATGCACCGAGCACTTTTATGTGGCTCATGAATGAGGTTCTGAAAGAATTTCTGGGTAAGTTTTTCATTGTGTACCTAGATGATATTTTGATCTTTAGCAAGACATTGGAGGAACATATGATGCATATTCGTATGGTGTTTGAGATGTTGAGAGATGAGAAATTGTTGATTAATTTGAAGAAGTGTAGTTTTGTGAAGAAAGAGATAGTGTATTTGGGATTTGTAGTTTCAAGAGAAGGTCTAAAAATGGACACAAAGAAGGTATAGGCTATCCTTGAATGGCCTACTCCAAGGAGTGCTACCGAGGTAAGATCTTTTCATGGTCTAGCTAGTTTTTACAGAAATTTTATGAGAAATTTTAGCAGTATTTATGGTCCCTTGATTGAAACAATGAGAGGGGATAGAAAAAAGTTTAAGTGGACTAATGGGGCAGAAAAGAGTTTTCAATTGTTGAAACAAAAAGTTATAGAACAGCCTATTTTAGCACTTCTAGATTTTAATAACGTGTTTCAAGTAGACTGTGATGCTAGTGGTATTGCAATAGGAGCTATTATGAGCCAAGAAGGAAAACCTATTGCTTATTTTAGTGAGAAGTTAAATGATGCCAAGAGAAAGTATTATGTTTATGATCAAAAATTTTATGCTATAGTTCAGGCACTGAAGAAGTGGAGACACTATCTGCTTCCTAAGGAGTTTGTTTTGTATACTGATCATCAAGCTTTGCAATATTTGAATAGTCAAGGAAAGTTGAATCAAAGGCATTTGAAATGGGTTGAGATTTTGTAGAGTTACACATTTGTTTTGAAGCACAGGAGTG
Organism: Chamaecyparis obtusa; assembly: GCA_027943335.1. Taxonomy (NCBI): domain Eukaryota; kingdom Viridiplantae; phylum Streptophyta; class Pinopsida; order Cupressales; family Cupressaceae; genus Chamaecyparis; species Chamaecyparis obtusa. The sequence goes on along the minus strand of BSBK01003847.1, from coordinate 733,301 downwards.
GAAAGTCTAAAAAGGTTGCAGATGCTCTTAGCAGGAGGCAACTATTGCTGACAAAGATGTAGATTGAGGTGGTTGGGTTCAACAAGCTCAAGAATTTGTATCTAGAGGATCCTGATTTTTGTGAAGCTTGGAAAGCTTGTAAAGAACATGTTACTCTAGACAGGATGAAACGGCTGGATTTTATCATTCATGATGATATGCTATTCAGAAGGAGTTAGTTGTGCATTCCAAGAAGTTCTATGAAGGAGAATCTCATCAAGGAGAAGCATAGCGGAGGATTGGCTAGACATTTTGGTCGAGATAAAACTTTTTCTTTGGTTACTGAAAATTACTATCGGCCACAGTTGCAGCAAGATGTCAAGAAATTTGTACAAGAGAAGCCTTGGGAGGATTTCAGTATGGACTTTGTTCTTGGTTTACCAAGGATAGAGTAGGGACATGACTCAATTTTTGTGGTGGTTGATAGATTTTTTAAGATGGCACATTTCATTCCCTACAAGAAGACTAATGATGTTGTTCATATAGCAAAATTATTTTTAAGAGAAGTAGTGAGACTACATGGTTTTCCAAAGACCATAGTTTCAGATAGAGACACTAAGTTCATTGGATATTTCTGGTGTACATTATGGAAGAAGTTGAAGATAGATTTCAAGTTCAGTTCATCACATCATCCACAAACTGATGGATAGACAGAGGTGGTGAATAGGAGTTTGAGAAATTTGTTGAGATGTTTGGTTGGAGATAAGCCAATGGGATGGGATTTGATTTTACCATAGGCAGAATTTGCATACAATAATTATGTCAATAGGAGCACTGGTAAATCACCATTCTAGATTGTATATGGAAGTAGTCCCAGAAATGCATCAGAATTGAGAAAGATAGATATAGGAGAAATAAGTAGTGCTGAAGCTAAGGGTTTTGTGGAACACTTGAAGAACATCCATGAGGAGGTGAGGAAGCATATTACCAAGATGAATGCGTAGTATAAGGCTAAAGTAAATGTGAAAAGTAGGCATAAGAAATTTTAGGTTGGAGATGAAGTCATGGTTCATTTGCGAAAGGAGCGATTTCTGGTTGGTACATATAACAAGTTGAAAATGAAGAAGTTTGGGCCATGTAAGATACTAAAGAAGCATGATTCAAGAAATTCATATGAGGTAGAATTGCCTACTAAGATAAATATGTCACCAGTGTTTAACATTTTAGATCTGATAGATTATCATGAAGGAGGTGTTGAAGATGAGGTTATAGTAGCACAATAGAGTATTCCAGCAACCAGTTTAGATATCAAGGAGATTGAAGACATACTAGATAGTTGTGTTGGTAGAAGCACAAGGAATAGGACATATGAAGAGTATTTGGTCAAATGGAAAGGATGACCTATTGAAGATTCATCATGGCTAACAAAGGAGGAGGTTAACCATCTTGGTTTTCCTTTACACACCTGAGTCATGATAGGGTCAATTGTCAAATTACCCTGGGTGTCTTATACAGGAGCATCCTAGGTGTAAGAGCAATCTTGCATCACCCAAAAATATTTCTATTTTTGTATTTAATAAGGGCTATCTTGTGCAGAGCTATAATTTATGGAAACTTGCTATTTTTAGTAAGTTGGTCTTATAATCTTAGAATGTTTTTATTTTACATGTGGAGGTTCATCTCAGTCATATCAGCCTACTAGCAAAGTTTCATGGTCAGATCAAGTCTATTTTTGAAGATATTGAAGATTTTCGGTATTGGCAGCAGGGTACAAAAACTATGAACTCAGTTTTGAAAGCTTTAGAGGCCCTGGATGAGGTTGAAAATTTGGGTGATGGGTGCATGTGCTGGTCAAGCCTTTAGAGCACTTCATGGAATTTTTGAAATGGGGTTATAATAGTCAATCGCATCAAAAGGTGATGACTTATGGTCTCCGAAAGTCGGGCCACTTGAAATGGCAGAAAATAATTTTCCTTCAAAAAAAATTTTTGGGTTTCAAAAGTTATTTTGAGCCGACTTTGATGTAATAAATTTAAAAAATAAAATAATTCTAAGCTTGGTCGGCCCTTAGGGCTAAATTTCTGGAACCTTCTCAAGCGATGGAAAATGCCTATATTAAGAAGGCCCGTAGTGTCGTCTAAGGTAGTTCTAGGTAGTAGATATGGGTATTGATTCGAGGCTTTGTCCTACAGAATATTGTAAGGGAATGCCCATGTGGCTTTGCATATTGTAATTTTAAAAGTTTGTAATTCCACATTTGTGAAGATAATAAGAAGCCTATTTTCTGTTCTTGCATATTGTTGTTGTTGTTTCTCTATTTTTGTTATGTGTTTGCATTATTAAGGGGAGCACCCTTCATCAAGGAGCATCCTAGGTGTAAGAGCAATCTTGCATCACCCAAAAATATTTATATTTTTATATTCAATAAGGGTTGTCTTGTGCAAAGCTGTTATTTATGGAAACTTTCTATTTTTAGTAAGTTGGTCATAAATCTTGAAATGTTCTAATTTTACATGTGGAGGTTCATCTCAGTCATATCAGCTTGCCAGTAAAGTTTCATGGCTAGATCAGGTCTAGTTTTGAAGATATTGAAGATTTTCGGTATTGGCAGCAGGGTACAGAAACTTTGAACTCAGTTTTGAAGGCTTTAGAGGCCTCGGATGAGGTCAAAAATTTGGGTGACAAGTGCTTGTGTGGCTCAAGCCTATAGAGCACTTTGTGGCCTTTCTGAAATGGGGTTATAATAGTCAATTGGGTCAACTGGTGATGACTTATGGTCTCCGGAAGTTGGGTCACCTGAAACGGTGAAAAATAATTTTCCTTCAAAATTTCTGTTCAGGTTTCAAAAGTTATTTTGAGCGGACTTTGATGTAATAAATTGAAAAATAAAATAACTCTAAGCTTGGTCGGCCCTTAGGGATAAATTTCAAGAGCCTTCTCGGGTGGTGGAAAATGCCTATATAAAGAAGGCCTGTAGAGCAATTCTAGGTAGTAGATCTGGGTATTGATTCGAGGCTTTTTCCTATAGAATATTGTAAGGGAATGCCCATGTGGCTTTGCATATTGTAATTCTGAAAGTTTTTAATTCCACATTTGTGGAGATAATAAGAAGCCAATTTTCTATTGTTGCATATTGTTTTTGTTGTTTCTTTGTTTCTGTTATGTGTTTGTGGTATTAAGGGGAGCACCCTTCATCAGTTCTACATTCTCTCTCTCACACTATTGTATGTTGTTGCTTCCGCATGTTATTGAGCAAGGTGGATTAGGTTAGGGTGTGCCATCTCTAGCCCTTGCCCCACCTTCTCTTGCACCAGCTGACAAAAACAAGGGGGAAATAAAGCATAACCAGTAATGGACATAGTGGAATAATTGTATGACATACTATTTTTTTAAATTTATATATTTGGTTGTATGTCAAAAAGTAGTCTTATGTACATGTATGTGTAGTAGAATATTTTTGAAGTCTGAGTCAAACTCTTAGGAGGATTATTCATATAGAATTTTTTGATATTACTAAGTACTCATGTCATGTAATGTAAAATGTCATCACAAAGTGTTTTTTCCACTAATGTCAAAGGGGGAGATTGTTGATCTCTAAGTTTGGTTGTCTATTATTGTCTTACACTTAGTCATTTTATAGGAAATGTTTATTGATCATCAATGTGACCGAGTCATCATGTATAGGCCGAGTCATGTATATTGTACAATTACCAAACAGTTGTTACTACCAAGTAAGTTAGAGGTCAGTGAGTACTTTAGTAATAGCCAAGAAAGCTTATGCCAAGTTGTGTATATATGTTAGTGCCAAGCACCAGGGTATGAAGAACAATGTATGTCGAGTGCCAGAGATTTCTAATGCCAAGTAAGCCAGCTTTGATATATGTGTTTGTTATGTCACAAACACTTAGGTAAACCATTTTGGCTGACATCTACATGATATTTATTATTTTTTTAGGAAATCACGGAGGTGATTATGCCTGAGAATTGTAATCAATAATCCCTATGTAACCCATCTAACTAATCATAATTAGGGAATGGTTAAGTGGAAAATTTAGACAATCTAGATCATAGATCTCAATTTATGGAGTTTATCTATTGTTTATATAAAATGAGATCCAAACCATAAAATGTATTAAGGAGATCAAGGTTGTCAAGGTGGTCAAGGAGAATAGTATGAAGATATTCTCATACATACATAATAGAGAAGTGTTTTGATTATCAAAAGAAGAGATCAATATTCGAGCAGAGCAGTGAAGGACATAATAGAGATATATTTGATAAAGGAGATAAAATCTTTATTAAAAGGAGAAGAACTATTATTAGCATCATAGTGAAAACCAAAGGATGGGGTACTGAGACATTCTAACAGGTAAATCAATAAAATCTCTTGACAGACTGGTTTTAGCAAATCTAATTAAATCTCTTTACCGAGTGCTTACTTTTTTGTAAGTTTAAATCCTTTTGCAAGGTAGATTGTATAAGTCTTAAATCTCTTAACAGGGTAGACCCCTCACAAGGTAGATCATTATTTTATGATCAAACTTGTAGCCCTAACATAAAAACTTTAATATTGCAGTAGTGAAGATTTGTGGGTGTTATCCCCATCCAATTTTTACCTTTCAAGGGTTTCTGGGTAACTAAAATCATTGTGCTATGTTTCACTTTCATGGATGATGATTAGGATGTTAGATCTATTTCAGTATTGAATTTGATGTTTGTGTCATGCAAGTAAGTTTATGTTAAAATGGAACAATTGGTAGATATCTAATTCACCCCCCCCGTCTCATTATATCACTTTCCCATAATACATTTCCAACATTTCCAACATAGCACAATGATTTTGGTTACCCAAAAACCCTTGAAAGGTAATGTTGTATGTATGTATTTCATTCTATAATATAACTAGATGTATATTATTTATGTATATGTATATATGCATGCACACATATATACCTATTCATATATAAATAGTATAAACTATGTGTTTTACTTGCAAGTATAATTTTACTTTTATGTTTAAATAAAGATTATTAAATAAAAATAATAATAAAATAAAATAAGGCTCTTTTTCAGTAAAATTAGCTACCTAGGAGATTTGAACCCGAGACCTCATAGAAGTTAGGCTAGTTTATTTGAAATTGAGCTATGTGAGTTTTTTTAGAACTCTTATGTTTCTATTCTAGTTATGGTCTTATTTAGGAGGATACATTAATTAAAAAAAGAAGCTTTTGTAGTTGCTTCTAAGGAGTGTTTAATTAATTACAACCAAATATAGTAGTTGGAGTAGTTCATTCCCATAAAGAAACTCCTCCAACCACATATAGTTTTTGATAAATTATTCATGTGTGTAGAGATAAGGAGATTGAAGAAAATTGGGAGAATTTTGGAAGTAAATAATTTTGGGGTTTCTTGTTGTATTTGCATTTGATAGCCTTGGTTGTGAGAGGTTTTTGGATATTCTCAGAGGAGTAAGGAAATTTTTTTCTCAAATGGATTGGGGAAGATTATCTTGGAAGGAAATCATCAATCAAGCTTGGAAGGTTGCTGAGGAAGTGCTCAACTTTGGAAGGGATTCTCCATAGGACTTTAGGTAGGATCTAGAATTGGGAAGACTCGCCTTCTTGCCTATGTGAATTTGTGTGTCTGTGTATTCTAGAAATGAATAGTGTGTTCTTTTGCTTTTCCAATATTATCTAGTTATAAATGTTTATGGATCATATTTTTGAAAGAACATACTATGTGCAGGAAGTTTAATGGAATAGTTTATTTGATTTCTTTATCAAATCTCTTCTTGGAAGTCTTCTTATTTTTCTTATGATTGTAATTTGATTTAATTGTCTATATACATGTTCTTTAGGGAATTTTAGGGAAGTTTAGGGAAGATTAGGAAGGTTTGTAGTGAGTTTTCCATTCCTGTGAAATATGTAAATTTTGTTTTCAATTCTTAGTTATTGATCATATCTTTTTTTTTTGTTAAATGGTTTGTTGGAGAGGTGTTGTGGATGTTTTACTAAGGTACCTAAAATAGGGATAACTTGGGGAAACTTTCCTAGTCACTCTCCACACTTCATGTTTTCATTTTTGGGCAATTCTGAGCAATTTTATCACAATTCTCATATGAGAAAATAACCCTGAACATGTTTAATCATTCTATTAGGGGTGTATACTGATATGGACCTATGGGAATTGTCATATGGCCCTATGATAATATTCATATGGGACTTATGGGGTCCTAGGGGTTCAATTTGGCCATTTTTAGGCTTGGTGTTGGGTATATGACTCCTGTAGTTGGTTGCTGAGTCTAGTCTACAAATTTTCACACCTTTGTATGTCCATTCCTTTCTTAGATTATGTTATAATGTTTTGTTTAAGGTTTTTTTGTACTTTTAATTCTTTCTTTTTAATCATTTGTGCATATGATAAGGCTAGGACTCATCCTGAGGGCCTGAGAACACAAGCAAGTTTCCTAGACCTGTAAAATAGTCTATTTTAAGTACATTATTATTTCTTTGGCTTGTTTTTGGGTAGAGGACTAGGTACCCTAGGTGAGTGTCTCACCATAGGTGTTGGAACCCAAATTTCTTGCTAGATGATCCTATGGGTGAGTTTGTAATCACACAATAACCTTAATAATTAACATGGGAAAGGGGGTTTTCAAAACATAATAAAAGACATGTAAAATAAGTCCATATAGACCTGATAGAGTACCGGGACCATTGGTAACTACCATGGTGGATCCTTCACATAAAAAGGGAACTGGGGTTACATGGTTTCCAAGGAGGATCCCAATGTGCAGGTTGTGTGAGGACACTCATCTAGACGGTATGCTAGAAACTTAACCTTTGTGAATAGTATGATGATATGTTGTTTATGTCTTTTCCTTTAGTTTTAAGTGAATGTTTTGTATTGCCTTAGATTTATTTAGGCCTTGTGAGTACCTTGGTTATATATCCTAGCATAGGGAGTGGCACTTCACTAGTTTAACATGGTTGGGTGGTAAATATCTTTCGAGGTATTGTTCGTGGTTTATGTCTTGGCTTGGATTCAAACTTATGTAGTAAAGAAGATTTCTCATTTGTACCATGTACCATTTGTTACTTCAATGCAAGAATATATAGATCTCTTTTTAAGCTTTCAGGCCATTTGATTGTAACTATAATTGAATATTGGAAGGACAAAGAAATGTAATCAAGGAGGGATATCTTTAGGGGTTTTCAAGGGATGTTTATTGAAGATTCAAAAGTTGTAAATAAGAAATGTGATCTTTGTATTCTATCTTTTATCTCTCCTATGATTGAAATAAAAAGTAAGATCTCAAATGTGAAATTTTGATTATCTTTTGTAAAGGATATTTATGCAATGTGTAGTTAAGAAGGATTGAAAATGGAGCGCAAAGTAAAAGTTATATTCATGTAGTTATGAATGAAACATTATGTTCTTATCTTTTCCTTAATTTATAAAGAATTTAAAGTAGAAGAAAAAGGAAATGAATTCAATTAGTTAATTAATGGAATGCAATGGTTTTTATATTGGTAAATGAATTCAATAAGGGAACCTTTAAGGAATGTTCCTTTGGTAGATATAATCAATGAAATGTTAGTAATATTTTTTTAAAAAATTGTTAGTTGTAATTTTGTACTTAAGACCTAATTCCTTATGGGTTCCCTGGCGGGGATATTGATGTAGGCACATCATGGGGCTTGAAACGTTTCAAAGGTTTGGGACTCTACATGCATTATAAATGGTTATTTGTTACATTTTCATGTGGCTTGGTAAGCCATTTAGGGTCAATATTGATGTAATCAGTTGGGTTGAGTCGTAGTATTTTTCATGATTATTGAGAATCGGGTAGAAGTAATTTTTTTGATATAATGAAGGTTTAGTATCATTGTGAAGTTGACAACCTCATTGTCAACTCCATGATACATTTCTATTTTAGTTAATATGCTTATAACTTACCCTAATCGGTCATGAAGAACCGTTAGAGGAGTTAGAATATTATAGAATCAATTGTGGGAAGTTATAGAATTAGTTGGTTAGTTATTAGGTTTCATTTGTTTGAAAGTTACTTAACTATGCAATTCAAAAAAACTTGAGAGGAGAGAGAAGATGGGATGTTGAGAATTGATGAAGGAGAAAGGAACAATGTAATGGAGAATAGAATAGTAAAAGGAAGAATTGAATTTTCTGTCAAGATCTTTTAGTTCTTCACTTTCTCATTAGTGGTTTCTCTATTCTCAAATTCTTGAATGATTATGTCAGATGTAAAATGGATTAAACAATATTTCAAAACTATGTTGTATTCAAAATCTATATTACTTACAGTTCATGGTTGTTGTTGCTCGATCTTTTAAATTTCAAAATTGTTTCTATTTACTCTTAAGTCAATTTGGAATTAGAATGAGGATTGTGCTTTGTGTTTTTATGTAATTGCATTGTAAAGAAAACCACACCATGTGATGTAGGGGCATTCTAGGGTACTCAGTGAATCTGCATGGAGGTGTATTATTTGGCCAGTGTTACTAGGTTGCAACTTTGACTGATGGTCTTGGTCATTGAAGGAAGCTCAGTCGCTAAAGGAACTCAATAATCTCTAGTGCTTGGTGAAAGTGTTAGTTGGAAATGTCTGTGTGCTCGGTCGACACTAGTGCTTGGCAATGCTTGTCATGATCGGTAGTTTTGGTTTACCGATTGTAGTTATGTGTGATTTGTTGGGCTGACTTGGTGCATTTATTATTGGTAGCTGTTGTTACAGACCGACATGTTGAATTTGATTATTGTAAGGCTATTTGAGAGCCGACTGGTATTGAATTTAATATTTGATGGGGGGAGTTAATGGTTTCATCCAGCCAACTTGTGGCTGATGATTAGTATTTATAGGATGTTTGGGGTAGTTGTTTAGGAGGACTTAGAGGTCATAGATCTGGATGATTAAAGGACTTAGTGAATCAGATCTGACGTTCTAAAAGCTAGAGTTGGTGAAGTTGTGGAAAAGATCTTGCATGATCTTGTAGATTAGATTGATTTTTGATAAGTGTTTGTAGCGGAGCTAGTGGTTTTCACACTTCGGAACAAGGAGATTGCTTGGAGGCTTGCGAGCTCAAGTTTAGATCTACCTTAGGGTTTCCATCATTTTTTGATTGTTTTGAGAGCTGAACTAGTTGAGATTGCATTGGATCTATTTGGATCTTGAATAAATTTTTTCTAATTGTAATTGTCCCTAACTCGGAAGGCCTTACAGTTGGGCATGTTAATGAAAATTGAATTCAAACATCTTGTTGTGTTGTGTTTTCTATTGTGTAATTCTAAAGCTGCAAGGCTAGATTGTCCTTAATTGGATCCTCCATGCCTCTGCCTGTGTCAGGTGGTATTAGAGCTATGTTGATCTTATGGAGTGAAGGTTGACCTAACAAGGTGGATCTTAAAAAGTTGATATTGTTGGTGAAGAGATTGTATGATTTGGATTGCAGATCCGGAGCACTGAACTTGTGGATCTTGTCCTAGTTGTTTATGCAAGGTGGTAGATTGAGATTTGACTTGCATACAACTTGGAGATTTCCACAAGGTGGTTGGTGTAGGGTTTGTTGTAGAGGGTTTCTCTTATCTTTAAGGATTCCTCAAAGAATATTGGACCCTAGAGTACTTGTGGATCTCTGTGATACTATGGAATCAAGGATTATAGAGAAGGTGAAATCAGATTTCAGATCTGAGATGGAATTGATGAGGAATGACATGGTCACCGAGATCATGATAGATTTTTCTAGTGTACCTTAGAATTTTGGTACTGAAGATGCTTATGAGGAAGATAGTGAAGACTTTGAACCTATTGGATCTAGTGGTGATGACTGGATGGATAGATCTGGTGAAGATAGAATTGCTTAGTTCCCTAGATATGGAGCTTGGTTAAGTAGTAGTTACCGAATGGAAGTTTCTACTTTCTCTAGTACTTTGAAGCATGAGAACTTGATTGATTGGATTGGTGAACTTGAAGATTTCTTTGAGCTAGAATAAATTGAAGATCCTCTTTAGGTGAGATTAGCATAGACAAAGTTGAAGGGACATGCTACACTTTGGTGGAAAGAACTACAAATAGATAGAGAAGATGAAGGTGAAATGAAGATCAATCGGTGGAGGTTGATGGTAACTAAGCTGAAAGCTAAGATCATACCTTCTGACTATGAGCTTGACTTGTTTAAGAAGTGGTAGAATCTAAAATAGAAGGATTTGTTTATTGAAGATTATACCAAGGAGTTCTACAGACTTACTATTTGGTCTGGACACCGAGAGCTTGGTATGGAAAAGGTAGCTCAGTATGTGAATGGTTTGAGATTCAATATTTAGGATGAGCTTGGTATGTTGAAGATTGATTTTGTTGATGATGCTTATTAGTATGCTCTGAAGGAAGAACATAATTTAAAGAGGAAACAACATAGAAATCACTGAGGGAAGGAAAAGATTGATCACTCGGTGAAGGATAAACTGACTAATGCAGAAGATGACCAAAAACCTATGTAACCAAAGAAGAAGATAGGTAGATTTACCTTTAAAGGTTCTTTCTATAACTATGGAGAGGAAGGATACTATTCCTTTGAGTGTACACAGAAGAAGCTTGGTGACCGATGAAGTGCTGTGGTGAATGAGAATGAACCTGAATCATCGAACTTGTTGCTTTGGGGAACATTGCTCAGTATAAAGGAGGAACCTTGTTAGAGGAGTAACTTGTTTAGGACCCGATGCAAGTCTGGAGATAAACTCTATGATGTTATTATTAATAGTGGTAGTACTGATAACCTTGTTGCTGAGGAAATGGTTCAAAAAATTAGGTTGAATAGAATGAAGCATCCTTGTTCTTATAAGATTGGCTGGTTGCAAGATGTTCATGCTCTAGAAGTAAGAGAACAATGCTTTGTTGATGTTTAGATTGGCCAGTACAAGGATCTTGTGTTATGTAATATTGTGAAGATAAATAGTTGTGATATATTTATCAGTAGACCTTGGAAATATGATTGCAGATCTATGTATGACTATGTCATAAATGTGTTTTCTATTGAGAAGGATGACAGGAAGTTTTCCCTAATGCCTTTGCTAGATATAATGCTCGGTAGGAGAAGCCTGAGTATTGGTAGCCGAGTTGAGTTGGTGGATCCTGATAAAATGAATGATCAATTTGGAGAACAGACCTGTGTGTTGTCAAGAAAAGATTTGAAGAGACAGAGAAAGCTAAAGTGGAAGAGTATGCAAGCTGAAAAGGAGGAGGACTTGTATGTGAAGAACTAGTTTGGGGTTTATGTACTGAATCCAAAAAGATGTTCTTCTCACATATGAACATCTTTTTGAACTTGGGGTGTCTGATGAAGGGGCATCCTAGGGTACTTGGTGAATCTGCATGGAGGTGTATTGTTTGGCCGGTGTTACTCGGTTGCAGCCTTGATCGATGGTCTTGGTCATTGAAGGAAGTTCGGTCACTGAAGGAACTCAAAAATCTCTGGTGCTTGGTGAAAGTGTTACTCATCGATGTCTGCATGTTCGATCAAAACTAGTGCTCGGTGATGCTTGGAAAGCTCAGTTATTTCACTATTGCTTGGTAGTTCTGGTTTACAGAATGGAGTTCTGTGTGATTTTTTGGGCTGCCTTGGTGCATTTATTGTTGGTAGGTGTTGTTACATGCCAACATGTTGAATTTAATTATTGTAAGCCTATTTGAGAGCTGACTCATATTGAATTTAATATTTGTTTGGGGGAGTTAATGGTTTCATCCAACCGACTTGTAGCTGATGATTAGTATTTATAGGATGTTTGGGGTAGTTGTTTAGGAGGACTTAGAGGTCACAGATCTGGATGACTGAAGGACTTAGCGAATTAGATCTGAGGTTTTGAAAGCTGGAGTTGGTGAAGCTATGGAAAAGATCTTGCAGATCAGATTGATTTCTGATAATTATTTGTAGTAGAGCTAGTGGTTTGCACACTTGGGAACAAGATTGCTTGGAGGCTTGCGAGCTCAAGTTTAGATCTGCCTTAGGGTTTCGATGAGTTTCTGATTGTTTTTAGAGCTGAACTATTTGAGATTGTATTGGATCTTTTTGAATCTTAAATAACTTGTTTCTAATTGTAATTGGCCCTGACTCGAAAGGCCTTACAGTTAGGCATGTTAATGAAAATTGAATTGAAACATCTTTTTGTGTTGTTTTTTCTGCTGTGTAATTCTAAAGCTACAAAGCTATATTGTCCTTCATTGGATCATCCATATATCACAATGGGTTTGAATAAAGAGTAAAAAATGATCGCAAGGCAGTGAACGAGCAAGTATATCAATTCATATTTTGTCTTGATCCTGTGCGATGTCAAGGAAATGCATACATTAGATTTTGCTAAAGGTGGAAGGAAAAGCATAAACCATTTGGGCATGCTAAATGAATGAAGAGATTGGGCTACAAAATGATTCCACAATCGAAGGTGGTCGACTTCTCTCAAATCATGAATAAACTAAGCCTATATATTTGCACATTCAAGTATGTGTTATGTTATGATAGAAAGGTGGTGAATGAAGTTTCTCATCATTTCACATGAGTGTCATGGTTTCCTGCAATGCTAAGATAGATCCGTACTGGGTATCATCACATTCAGATGGAGCTATGAGCACCATATTTATAGAGGCATTTCATCGAAGGACAAGTAAGAAGGTAAAACTACGCCCATTGAAATCTTAGTGGTTGTCTTCCAATGATGAAGTTATATTTTGAGACATAATGAAGTTGTATTGAGTTTAATAAACTTTAGTCAAGGGGTTTGAAGGATTGATTCAATATTTGATATGAAATAATTATAGAAAAGATGTCCTAAGTAGTGAGTTGAAGACATCTCTCTACATCAATTGGTATCAGAGAGAGAAGCTCCTGAGTGTGTGAGAGGTGGAAATCACACCAGGACCTAGTAGTGATGGATTATGTTTGATTCTTGAGTATGCTTTTAATAAGTTTGTGTAGATAAGTTGTCGGATTCTCTCTTGGTGATGTGTACCCATTTGTGAATGATTATTGGGGGAAACCTAATCCAATTTGGCCAATTGGGTTTGAGTCCTTCGCAAGAATTTAGAAGTGCTGGATCAAAAACAAGTTACATTATTTGGGCACACGAGGAAGCACAAGAGAAAAATAAAAAGAAAGAAGAAGAGAAAAGGAGAAAAGAGGAAAACAAAAGAAAATAAGAAGCAAGAAGAAAGAAGATAGAAGAAGACTTAATGACATTTGAGATGAAGTTAGAAATGAAGAGGAAAAGAGATCAAGCCATACTTCAATTGATTGAAGCCTAGATAGCATATGAAGAAGAAGAAATGGAGGAGAAGAGTTGTCCATTATAAGGACAAGAGAAGAAAATCAATGCTAGTGAAGAGAAGAAGGTTTTGGATGAGCCTTGTATTGATAAGGTTCCAATTGAAGATAAAGATTCTGAAATAATTGTTGATTTGGGTAGTAGTGATTTGATTCTAGAAATGCTTGACGATAGGAACATGATTTATAATGATCAAATGGTAGATGATGTGATCTCACATCAAAAGACATTATTATTGGTGAGATTGGAGGATAACATGGAAGTAGTTCACAATGAAGGAACTTTTTATATTGTTGGATATGGAGATGGAGTTCAAGAATAGACATTACATTTGGTATCAGAGCCCTGGTTGCTACAATGGGAGCTCAAGGGTCTATTTACGTTTAAATTTAACCTCTTCATCAAATTTAATACTCAACCAACTTTATCATGAAAAATATGTAGTGGGGTCTAGGACAATGGTTTGCAGAAAAAAGAGACCCCAAAACCAATATTTTACACATACATGAAATTTTAATGATATGGAAAGTAAATATAGAAGACTAATATTGAAATGAATAAATAAAGGTACTTACATGCGAAAAAGAATTGACTAAAAACCCTGTCAAACGGTCTCAGAAATTGTTGAAATGGTAAGATCTAGAAAACCCAGAAATATTTTTCTTTTCTAAGAAAGTTCAACCTTGACCTAGGTAGGCAATGTCGACCTTGACCCAAAAATGTCGACCTTGACCTGCACTGCTTTGATGGAAATTATGTTCATGGATCCTAAAATTTTTCCTAAAAGGGTATCCAAATCTGCACTGTAATTCGTCATCCCGCACCTGTTCCTATAAGAAAAATGGTTTTGCTTGTTGGGGGGTAGGGCTTTTCCTTAGTCAAATCCCAATTTAGGAATTAACCTTGAAATTGAATTCAAATTGTAGAGATAAACAAAGTAAATAGAATAAATCACCTTGCTTATGTTGCAAATCCTTGTGGAGGATTCAAATCCTTGAATCCATAAGTATGGATACTCCAAATGAATGTAGAGTTGAATGTAGGATGTCTCAAATCAATTATCTTTAGATCTTCAATACCAATCTTGAATGGATCTTGGAATAAGAAAAAGCTTGAATGGATGGATGGAGAAATCTTCAACAAGAGGGCTCCATAGAGCTTGAATCCTTCAATGGCTACTAATGGATCTCCTTGATGAATTGGATCTTGAATTATTGAATGATTGAAGGCTTGAATACTTTCTTGAGAGATTATGAAAAGATGAAAGATGATAGATGGATTGAAATGAGAGAAGAAGGCTCCCTTTTATAGTGATCTATGGCACAAACTTCTAGAGAGGCCACATAGAAAACAATACTTAAGGGTCCATGGCACAAAACTCTAGAGAGGTACACATGGAGAGGAAATTAAATTAAAGTATTGACACAAAACTCTAGAAGGGGTCCACCCTTAAGATAGAGATAAAAATAATTATTTAAGATCCTTGTCACAAAATTTGAGGTAAGGCCAACCCCAAAGTTAATTTGAGCATTAGGCAAAAAACTTGAGAAAGGGTAATCTCAAATAATAAATTAGGAATCCTACACAGAGCTCGAGAAAGGTCCTCATCAAATATTAATTTGAGAATTTGACACTTAACTCAAGAAAATTGGAACCTAACCCCAAGGACCCTAGACCCTAGGGTCAAGGTCGAGGTCGACCTTGACCTAAAAGGTTGACCTTTACCCTGAGGTCAAGAATCTCAGGTTTTCAATTCAGGATGCCAAAATTATGTCGGGAAGAAGTGGAAAATGGGGCAAAATAGAAAAAAAATCCAAATCCAAGTCAAAGACCCATTCAAGGCATTTGACATGACCCCAAACCACTTACTTGGAGGGCTAAACCAGTCCTAAATGGAAGTGCTTCCATTTTCTAATGATACATTTAGCCCCCACTTTAGCAAGAGTATGGAATCAATGCAAACTCTCAGTAAAGGAGATCAAAAAGAAAAAGATAATCTTATTGAAATCACAGGGACAAAGGAAACCTCAAACCCCCACGGACTCGAGTCTTCATGAACTCCAAGATTGCAATAAGATGGACATCACTAGAAAAAGAGAGAAAAGGAGAGAGAGGAGTGGCTATCTCACCCATTAAGATGTGTGTATCTCATTATGAACCACAAAAAGGATAGGATGGCCCACCAAGAAAACACTTGATAGTCACCCACTAGTACATTTGACCTCATTTTTCTACCAAAATTTTTGACCATCAATTAAAAAGGTTTAGGTTGGTCGAATTATAGAAGGAAAATTTTTGTTTTTTTAATCCATGCTCATGTTGGTCAAAAATTTGACCAATACCATGTAGGTCAAAATTTTGACCAACATGGGCATAACTTGAAAAAGAAAACAAATTTCATATCTCATTTCATTATTT
The DNA here is from genome assembly GCA_027943335.1 of Chamaecyparis obtusa. NCBI lineage: Eukaryota > Viridiplantae > Streptophyta > Pinopsida > Cupressales > Cupressaceae > Chamaecyparis > Chamaecyparis obtusa. The sequence continues at coordinate 717,575 of BSBK01003847.1, read as the reverse complement.
GGTTTTAACTTGGAGTGCGTGAAGGAGGAGTGCCTATGAGGGTTATAACTATTATTTGATGAGAGTTTTAGGAGGACTGCCTGCGAGGGTTGACACTATTATTTGGTGTAAAAGACAGACCACTAGTGAGGGTTGCGACTATTATTTGGTGTAAACGGAGGACCACCTGTGAGGGTTGCCACTATTATTTTGGTGTAAAAGGAGGAATGCCTGTGAGGGTTGCCACTATTATTTGGTGTAAAAGGAGGACCACCTATAAGGATTTCCTTACTCTGCATTTGTCTGGCATTGTTTTATGCTTCTATGCTATTGGTACTTGTTGGTTACCTACTTAGGGCCCATGAGAAATGTGCTAGGGCATCATGTATTATGTATTTACTGGCACATTTTTTATCATTGTATAAGTGTTTGAGATTTTGATCTCTATTTATATACATTGTTGTTATTACATTCATGAGGTACTTATTATTTTCTTCACATTACATGAAGATAGGGCATCATTATTTTGTGTTTATCCTAAATTTTCTACTCATGAACAACCTGTGAGTGATTTATTGTTCATCCAAGACACCATTGTTACTTGTTGGTTACCTACTTAGGGCCTATGAGAAATGTGCTAGGGCATCATGTATTATGTATTTGCTGGCACCATTTTTTATCATTTTATAAGTGTTTGAGATTTTGATCTCTGTTTATATACATTTCTTCTATTACATTCATGAGGTACTTATTGATAAGCCCATGGCTATGTTCTTCAAATTACATGAAGTGAGGGCATCAATATTTTGTATTTATTCTAAATTTTCTACTTCTGAACAACCCGTGAGTAATTTATTGTTTATCCAAGGCACCATTATTACTGGTTGTTAGGGATCTAAATGGATTGTTATGGTATTATGATGCATTTACATTGAAATCTTGGATAGTTTCTATTAAAGTTTGGAAGTGTTTAATCCCTCAAAATGTGATTGTTCCTATACAATCAGGGTATGTAACAATCTGTCAAAATAACCCCACCCCATATAAAAAAACCAAAAAAGATCAATACAATGACATGTATGTAAAGATAACCTAACATGCCCTAAATGAAATCAAACTACTTGAGACAGTATGTAAATATAACTTGAACATAAAGTATCACATCATAAACTGAAACTAAATGGACATATGGACTGAAATAGAGATAGGCAAATAATGCATCAAACTAAGAGAAAAATGTTAGACACATTACAACATGATTTTGATGAGGGCAAAACTCTCTAAAATTAGAAAAAACACTTGGCACCTGTATCTTTTGTATTAATCCAAAGATCACAAACTCTATACCTCAATTTTTAGAAGCACCAACTTTATGGAGAACCAACCTCGACATCACAATAGTTCAATAATACTAAATAAAAAATAAAAATCTTATGATTGTTTATAATAACTTCTATCACAAGATTACTGGAGATTGAAAATGATAAATTCAATATTTCATTGTGACAATATCTATTTTCCTCTTTGTGGAAATTATAATCAATGAATGAGAATACAAAATACTACTCCCATAGAGCCAAATTTGTCATGTAAATCTTTGCAAGTAATATATTCTATTCCTCACAATTTCAATATTGTTTTCAATATGATATTCAACAATGTTCCTTTTGAAATCTCACTGAATCAATTCTTCGTATAGTTTCCAGTCTCTCACTCTTGATATAGATCTATTCACATAGGTGAACATATATATACTTTGTCATAGCTCCCTAAAACTACAATTATCCTAACACCGTTACTTGCTTATGTATCTTCACTTCCTAATCTCTCTATTCTAACCAATCTTCCTACTCTAGCCAATCTAACCATTTTTCCTTTATGTCTCTTAGATCTTGCACAAATTCTTTTTTTTTCTGTATAAGATAACTTAACTCCAAATTTTGATAACACATCCTCATCTAAACTACCTTACCTTAGATAACATGGGAAACCAGAAAGTCCTCAAAAATTTGCAATTTTGAACAAATTAGTTTAACATAATTTTTTGAATGCCAAGCATTCACCTCACTATTTGTGATTGCTTCAAAATTGTTCAAGCCTTTAGTTGCATTTTGTATTGCATTAAAGTGAGATATGGGAAGGCCACCTAAGAGTAAGCTAGGAAATTGATGTGAGAATCATAAATGAAAGAAGGATTTAGGACACATATACCTTAAAGTAATGTTAATTAGGACACATATACCAAGGTGGCATACTAGGGTCACTAATATATCCTTGGGAAAAGATGAGAACAACATGACCATCCAAGGTCATTTGATATTGTAATGGACCTTAAAGGTCTTCTAATAATGTTTTGTAATGTTTTAAGTCCTTTGTGAAGGACCATGCTTTGTAAGCCATTAAATGGCATTGATTAGGGATAAGGGTACCTAGGGGTCACTAGGGAAGAACAAGTTTATCCTAGGTTACTAGGATTTGAACAATGACCTATAAAGGTCCATAATAATTGTAAATGGCCAATAGAGCCTTAAGTTTGATGTTAAAAGAACTTAGAGTGCTAAAGTTGTAAAATGCCCAAGTTGGCAAAATCAGGGCTTATATGAGGTTTTTAAGAGGGATAGGATGTTTTGAAGTTGGATAAAACTTTAAAAGGTTCAAGGAAATAATATAAATGCCTTACAAGAAGAATAATGTCAAAGTTGACAACTTGTTGTCAACTAGACAACCAAACTTAACAAGTAACTAAGTGGCAATAGACTCTTCCAGTTAGTTGGTGGTTGCAACCAGCCTTGAAATGGCTTATTTGTGGATGGATGCATGTGTTAGAGGAAGAGAAGAGGGAGGACCAAGTTAATGATTGATTCTAGATCATAACAAGGAATTTAAACTATTTTCAAGTAATGAAAATGTAAATTCATTCGTAATCTACCAGTCACTACCCGTGAGGGTGTAATCTAACTATTCTATTGAAAAACATTTATTTTTATGGTTGATATGGATCCAAATGATTTCTAGGGTATGGTGTTGCATTTCATTGGAGTTATGAATAGTTTTGTGTAGGTTTGAAAGCATTTTTGGGTCCTCTAGACGTGACTGTCCCTGTATAGTCAGGGTATACACCAGTCAGATTAGATAGATGCAAAGATTGGATTTAAGATTGTTTCCTTTTCATGGATAATGAGTATCTTAGAATGGTTGTTTTTTATCAAGTTGAATCCATTCATGAGTGTCTAAGGGTGTAGAGGAAGTTGGTGTGTTGAAACACAACCAACAGTGATTGTTCCTACATAGTGCACCAATGAAATACCATGAGCATAGGGTAATCAGATATTAATTAATGTTTTCCATGAATGGAAGGGAGTTTTGAAGGATGGATTTGTATGAAATGAAAATATAAACCTATTTTCTCCATTTTCAAAACACCAAAACACCAAACAATCACATTAGATGTTAGTAAATGCAATAAAATAAGTCATCTTCACTACAACCTCCGATGAGCTAAAACAAGGGCACCCAAAGCCTTCTTTAATTTTCTCTTTGATATTATGTGGGTATGCTCTCCCAACACAAATGCAAAACTAATAAAAAAATAGGAGATGCAAGCTAGATGATGGTGAAGGGATTGAGAACAAGTATGAAGAACTTGCCCCAAGCTTCACAAATGATAAAGATGAAGATTCATGCAAGATTGATTTAAGACTATGATAATGAAAATAAGATTAAGATCTAAGAAAAAGATGCAACAAGATCTATATTAAAAACAAGATTAGAATGTAAAGAAATAACTAGAACTAGAATGATTAAGAGTGCTAGAAGATGCAAGAGCTAAGAGATTAAGAAGAAAAAGAACTTTTCACCTAAAATGAGGAGTGAGGCCTCCTTTTATAGAAAATGAAAAGAATTGGATGGTGGAGATTAAGAGGAAAAATAATGGATGGCCAAGATTAAAGGTTAGGTAGGGTTTGGAAAAGGTGAAGTGGCAAAAGATGCAAAAGTCAAACTTCACTTGAGAGGGAAAAAAGGGATTTAAAAATGATTGGTGGAGAAAAAAGATGGGGAGGTGGCTACCTTGGAAAAGGTGATTGTGCACATGTTTAGAGGTAATCCACCTTTTAATCAGGATTAGAGGAATATTAGAAAAAGGTAAGCATAGGAAAAAGGAAAGAGAAATTAAATTAAAATAAATTTAATTTAATCATGGTTTAGAAGAACTTTTAAGCTAGTGGAGGAATAAAATAAATAAAATCTATTTTATAGAGGGAAATGGAGGGATAATATATTAAATTAAATTCAATATATTATAGTATTTAAATAAAATTTAATTACAAAGGGAAAATGAATTTATTTAATTAAAGTATATTTAATTAAATAAATAGAAGAATATAACGATTATAGTCAATTAATAAAATTAACCATAATGTTAAGGGAAACTATTAATAAAAATTAACATTAGAATGCGAAGGACAAATTTAGGTGTCTTTAGGATTGTCATTATGTTATGCATTTCAAATGTTCTTGAATGCAAGGTAAATAGTGAAGTGGAAGAACATTCTTAGATTGCCTGGATAGATCTATTTAAGGGTCACTAGAATTGGGGACAGTAAAGGTCTGGATGATTGGTCCATTGGAGGACCATCTTTCTTTGGAAAGAAGACCACTTTAAGATCAGGATATGATGTTAGATCCATTTGTGGGTTCTAAGAAGGTGTGGAAGGCTGTGTTTGAGAAGACCATAGGTTATTAAGCCTTAAAAGGAGGGTTTTGTGAATGAGACTTTAAAACTTGTTAGTGGTCCTTGAAAATGTGAAAATATTTGGTTTTGGAGGGTATCTAGAATTTTTATATGATAGAGAAGTCCTATTTGAGTGTGGAGTTGGGTGTTGCTTTGGAAAAGGAGGCCTAATGGAGGCCTAGTCACAGAGAACCAGTCCTAGTATGGACAATTGGTCCAAAGGAAAAATATTGCATTTTCTAGTATGTTGTATAACCCTAAAAAGGGTATCCAAATATGTGATTATCTTCCTCATTATTTTTGGAAACTCTGGCAAGAACCTTGTGAAATCAGTCTAGAAGGCTACTAGGGAACTAGGCTCATCAGGAGTGTGTACTCGGGTGTGGGTAAAGGATCTAGAATCGATCCTAGAATCCATTATTGTGTGGATTAGAGTGTTGAAGACCTTTGTTTTGGTATTTGGCTTCATAGCTCTGCATCACTGGGGATTTCATTGACATGACTAGCAAAAATAGCTTTGTTAAAATATTTATTCCTCTTCTGTGGGCATTATATTCTTTGTACACTACTGACCTAAAACTAAGTGTGAACACTTCCCCTTTTATATGGAGAAGGATATTGGTTTTGTGGTCAGCACCCTCATTTGTGAAGGAAATTTATTTTCCTTATGTAGGCTATGAAAGTAATTTGGGTTTTCTTCTTTATTAAACATCTAGGGTACAGTCAGTTTAATAGTAGTTTGACATAAAATATACAAAGGCTACTTAGTTTATCTTAGGGATAGAGATAATTTAATTTTAACTTTGGTTGTGCTAACAGAACTATGTTGACTTTATTTTTTAGTTATTTAACATGAGATTTTGTACATTAATAGGAGTTCACAGATACTAGTGTGCCATAGATGCCCATCTATAACTAGTGACATCAACATAACTCATCTACCTCATGCTAGTGTGCTTGGATACCTTGTATACACTATTTTTCATTAGACTAGACATTATCCAAATAGTGAGTATTTATATAAAGTGCTATAACACACAAGTGGTCCTCCTTTTACACCAATTAATAATAGTGACAACCCTCACAAGTGATTGGATAATGTCTAGTCTAATCCAAGCACACTAGCATGAGGTACATGAGTTATTTTCATCTCACTAGATATAGATGGGAATTAATGCTCAATTGAATGATACATTCCCATAAAAATGTGAACTCCTATTAATCTACAAACTCTCATCTTAAACAACTACAAAATAATGTCAACATAGTTCCTTTAAAACAACCAAATTTAAAATTAAATTATTCAAAAAAGAGTTTGTGTTTCGAGTTAATTGGTTATGTAAATCTATTTCAGCAACAATTATCTTGATAAACTCTCTATTTGGTTTCAACACCCATGTTAGTTTTGAAGTAAACAGTGGTATAATATCATTCGGGTTTTCTAAATTATGGTAAAGTTTTGTGTTATACCTGTATGGATCAATGGAAAGGTTTTAGTCTCTATAACCTATGTGGATAGTTCTTATTTATATCCCTATTTCATATTGGGCCTCATAGATATTGTTGATTTTTCATTAAAATGTTAAACCTCATTTTGAGTTCTCTTGTCTATGATTATATGTCAAACCCTAATTTGAGTAAGGTTTTTTTTTGGAGTATGGTTGAGATACATTGTGTTAGTCTTTAAACTAATCGTAATGTAACCCTATGTCAGGTCACTGTTCAGTTTATAAACTAGTGTTGTGTTTATGGAGGGTTTACTTAGCAAGTTAACACATTGTGTAAGGGATGAAATCATGACAGTTTCAGGATTATTATTTGAAAATAGTAAATGTTCTTGAAGACTATTTGTTAGAGACACTATTTAGACTTATTGGAGATAACAAAAGACATTGTTATGGTTATCTCAGAATAGAAAATGGTTATTATTTTGTTAAGGCATTCTTTTTTGAAAACTATTTTGTGACAGTTAGACATGATATTGAGTTTTTGAAAAGGATTTTTTTTTTAGATCAAAGGTGAAAGACTATATAAATATATTATTATTTTTCTCTCTAGTGTAGAGAGTTGTACTGAAAAGAAATATCTTTCAAAAGATGGAAAAGGGATGTATTGTTTTATAATTTATTCTACTGCAATATTCAGTGCTCTGTTGTTTACGCTAGTTCCATTAGTTGTGATTGGAAGGGCATTTTTATATGGCTAGCTGATCTCTTGGATGTGGATCATGTCATAAGTGATTGCAACATTTCTTATTCATTCAACTCTTTCCCATTCTCTTTGGCATATTATGTTGCAATCTACTTGCACATTGTATGGTTTTGGACTATACATTTCTGGAACATCTGCCTTCATTTTCTTTTTGTTTTCAAAATTGATTGGCTTATAATTTGGGTGGTGCCAAAAATAAATGATCAGTGGCTCTCTCTTCACAGTTCAACCTGCCATTCACATATGAACATTCGATGCAGCTTGGGCTGATTCACCCAATCTTTACAGCTTAACATACAAGCATATAAAATCAGAAGAAAAACAAGTATGGTGCGTTCATACTATTATTAAAAAGTATTAAAAATCATAAGAAAAATAAGCAAGGGTATTAAAATGTATTTCAGGAGAATATAGTGACCATTGTGTTTTTTTTTTAAGTAACAAAGACATTATAACCTCTTGTATTCTATACTATATTAGCATGCACAAACTATCTTAGTGCTTTAATTGTTAGGAAATAAGATAAACAATGACAATGGAGATTATATGAGATAACTCTCTAACATAGAGAAAAAAATTATTTATATACGAAATCTTGTACAAAATGTTTACAAATAGATTATGCAATATCAAAAAATGTTGACAAATAGATTACAAAATATCAACAAAAAGTTTTGCTTGCTATTGTAGATGATCTCTCTTTATAATTATTGCAATATAGACTCTCTCTAGAGCTCCTACAGTGTATGGTGTAGCAATCTTCTCTCCTGTGTCTATTGTTGCTTAGCACATACTTTTTGGAGCTGTGTTGTTCCATTTAAATGCTCATATTATTATTTTTCAACTCTTTTTTCTTCTCTAAAATTGTTCTATGCTATTCTTATTTTATTCCAATCCTTTTTTTATTTCCACCTATTAATAATTGATTCCCCTCAAAAAATCTTTGTAGACAAATACAGACATTAGAAATTTGAGCCTAAAAAAACAAAAAGGAGGTAAATATTTCAAGATGGGATGTTTATAAATCCAAGAGATTTTGGGTAAGTTACAAGATGATAAAAAATCAATTCTTTGAGTCAAGGTTATTTATTTCTTACATTCCCTTTAATTTAGAGCCTCTTCAATATTCATTGTATGTTTTTTGAACCAAACCTTGTATTTCTAGATTTTTTGTATATGACTTCCATAGTTGACATTGAGGTAGTCAAGACCAAAGAGATCTCAAAAGAGATGTCCAATCTTGCAGCAAGTTGGAAAATGCAACCATAATCTCTAGTTCTAATGAAGCTCATTATTGATTCAGCAAGAATTTTTCTCTCCCAATGGCAATATGCTTATGAAATCCAAACCATCAAAGGAATAGGAGTCAAGACAAATAAATTTTTGTTGGAGTGAGCTTGTAGAATCTGAAATTCATTAATTATTGGTTGTTTTCATGGTAAGAGACTCCTTGGTGACTGTCTTAATGAACCCTTACAAAACAAGTACAAAATGTCAAAATATAGTGAAGGGAGGCTTATAATCTTCCCATGTTACATGAAATTTATAAATATTGGTGCTAGAAGACACAAGGTTCAATTTTAGTTTGGAAAGTATTGAAGTTGACTAATTCTAGATCAGGTATAGTTAAACTTTCCTTGCTACCCTAGAATGTAATCTTTGTTCAAACCATTGATTGTAAACATTTTTTAAGTACTTGAATCTACAATAGAACAATAGTGGTGAATGTATGATTATTATAATAATATGATTATATGTTATAATATTTATGTAATAAATGTAGTAACAATGGTGCGGTGCATTATTGATATAGGCTCGATGGCTCTTGTCAATGTGCCCAACTATTAATGTGGTGGTGGGCAGTGTGTGTTGAATACTTCACGGACATAGAGCAACCCTGGATGACAATTTTGGTGCTGCCCAAATAGAAAAAAGGTTGCTAATGTGTATATATTTAATGTTTCTAATGTAAATACTATTCATTATATTATAAGAACTAATGTAGATTGGGCATTATAGGGAAATAATGGTTGTGGATACTTTAGTTGGGTCAATGACAACTCATTTGCATCTATCTGCCCATATCCATGTATCCGCGATGAAGGATTTGAGTGCAAAACATGTCAGGCTAGGGAAAATGCTGAAATTATATTTTTATGATGCCTTATTTTTATTGTAATCGCATATCTTTGTTGTGACCATATGCAGAGATGAGCTCAGGAATTAGTCAGTTTAGTATTTTCATATTGTAACTAATATTTTAATATGGATATGGTGTAACTTATCTTTGCCTCAACTATGCATATATATGGTTTACATCTTTTTTTACAATAATTATTCATGTTTATGGCTTAGGTGAGCCCCAATCTGCTATCAATCACATGATTTAATGTATAGTATTTTCTTGGTTATTCCATTTGTTCCTTGACCTTTGAAGGCCATTTGGTTTCAACTACACCTAAGGATCCATCATAGATCCTAGTGCTCTTCATGACTCTTGCCTTTGACCTTGGTGCTCCTGCATGAACTGCTAGCATGAAGGAAGATTTGACATAAAATATATGAAGGCTACTTAGTTTATCTTAGGGATAGAGATAATTTAATTTTAAATTTGGTTGTGTTAAAGGAACTATGTTGACTTTATTTTGTAGTTGTTTAACATGAGATTTTGTAGATTAATAGGAGTTAACATTTTTATGGGAACGTATCATTCAATTGAGCATTAATGCCCATCTATATCTAGTGAGATGAACATAACTCATGTACCTAATGCTAGTGTGCTTAGATACCTTGTATACACTATTTAGCATTAGAATATACATTATCCAAATAGTGAGTATTTATATAAAGTTCTCAAAGATCAAAGGCCCAAGTCCAGAATGCCAAAATTATATAAAGTGCTTGAAGATCAAAGGCCCAAGTCCAGAATTGCCAAATTATCCAAAACTAGACATTATCCAAATAGTGAGTATTTATATAAAGTGTTATAACACACATGCGGTCCTCCTTTTACACCAATAAATAATAGTGACAACCCTCATAGGCAGTTGGATAATGTCTATTCTAATCCAAGCACACTAGCATGAGGTACATGAGTTATAAAATCTCATGTTATAACTCTCATGAGTTATAAACTAGCATGAGGTACTTAAGAATCTCTCAATACAATACATATTCCCCCCATATCTTATTCAAATCTTAATTAATTCATTACTACATAAAGATATAATATTTTTATATAAACATAGAATAATTAAATAATTGAGACAGTTTGGATCAACATTTTATTATATAAGTCAGACGTAGCACGAGAGAGAGAGAGAGAGAGAGAGAGAGAGAGAGAGAGAGAGAGAGAGAGAGGAATGATGAGGATATTGATGCTCCGCTTAGCTGTTACCTTATAAAAACAAGCAAGAAACCAAAAAATAAATGATTGTAATTAACATTTTTTGCTAATGAAAGAACGTTGTCTTACTGGATGTAATTTTATACTAGTAAATGTTGATGAATGATGTGTTAATGAATTATTCATGAATTTTTTGTTAGTAAAAAATTCACTAACACATCATTCATCAACATTTTTTTCTAATGAAAGAACATTGTCTTAATGGATGTAATTTTGTACTAGTAAATGTTGATGAATGATGTGTTAATGAATTATTCATGAATTTTGTGTTAGTAAACAATTCACTAACACATCATTCATCAACATTTACTAGTACAAAATTACATCCATTAAGACAATGTTCTTTCATTAGCAAAAAATATTAATTACAATCATTTCTTTTTTGGCTTCTTGCTCATTTTTCTAAGGTAACGGCTAAGCGAAGCATCAATATCCTCATCACACTCTCTCTCTCTCTCTCTCTCTCTCTCTCTCTCTCTCTCTCTCTCTCTCTCTCTCTCTCTCTCTCTCTCCTATTGGTCCTTTGGCGTCTATTAAATAGAATAGAATTTTCAGCATATTATTATCATTCTATTTCTTTGTTGTGAACATGCCATTGGTTCAGTTTTGTAATTTTTTTTCATGTTAAATGCATTTAAAATAAAGGTCTAATTCTATAGACTACTGATGTAGAGCCCTCTACTATCACGTTAAATAGGCCAACTCAACTTGAGGATTCAACAAGAAACTTGGAATCAACTCAAGGAATTAGAACTACTCAAAGATCAAATAGAGTTCTCTAACTTTGTAAGTCTCTCCCACAACCATTCCACACAATTTCACCTTCCCACTTCCTTTTTCCAATCTCTCATTACACCGAGTTCAATTTTGTAATTTGTTTTTTGTTGTAAACATGTCATTGGTTCAATTTTGTAAATTTTTTTCTAGGAACAATCTAGCCCAGGGCCAGATCAATACTGCTCACAATCTCATTGCCAAAGTGGCCAAAGACTATGTTAGGCTGATAAAATATTGGGATTCTCTTTACCATTGAAAATATTTGAAGGTTGTTGCACTTGGATGGATGTGTACCATTGTTAAGATAATTGGACCGAGTTTGGCTTACCTTGAATAGGTGAGGCAAGAGTTATGTGGGTACCTTAATGTTGGCAAGAGTTTTTATTGTAGTTTGTAATAAGATAGATTTGCAATGACTACAGACACTATAGGAGGAGGATGCAAGATTGGTTGTGAAGATGAGATTTGAGGCTGGGAAAAATATGACTAGGTTCTTTGGGAATCAGGAGGGGGGATGATGGCATGCTACTCTCTATGAGTGCTTTGAAGGAAGAACGGGTGATTGCAGTGAAGAATGTGGCATACGAGAGGTTATTGGAGAAGAGAGTGGAAATTAAGATGAAGTCAAAGAAGATCAGTAGTTGTCTCAATAGGATTCATGTTGCAATGCCCAAGCTGTGAGATGGGAAGGAGAGGCCCCCTTGCATTCCTCAATTTGTTTTGGATGCCAGGGCATGTGCTGCCAAGGAGGCCATAAATCTGGAGAAGGATATTGAGAATAAAAATGGTGGGGCTGGAGTTTAATCTACAAGCTTGAAGAAGCAATATATTTTGGCAAATAAATAGTGGAAAGAAGATGATATTCTTGTGATCATGGATGGACACAATGTTGTAGACTTTATTGATCCAGATATCTTGTAGAGGCTTCAAGAACTAGAGAGGGAAGAAGGGCTTACGATGGAAGCTAAGGGTGATGAGGATGATGAAATGGGGGAACTGGAGTTGAATCCTAATTGAAAGGAAGCTCTGGCTGCAATTAGTAAGAAGAAGAAGATGCTTATCATCGAACACAGATTGAAGAAGAGTACTGCAAAAATTTGAGAAACATAAATGTAGATTTCACAATAGATGAGAAACATAAATGTAGGCATCATGGTTACATTTTTTTGGAGACAACATAATTGAGTTGTATACCCAGATGATGGAGAGAAACTTCTACTCCTCTGATTCCAAGTTGACACTGTAGGATCCAAAGATCATAGATAAGGAATAAATTTACAGAGTGGAGGAGGGTCATAATGACCAAAATAATACATGACAAACCTCAAGTTAAATGAGGCAACTGCAAACATTTTAATAGATTTTTATTATTAAATAATGAAATTTGCATATACTAGTGTTCTAAGCCCCCTCATTACATGATTTATTATAGTAATCCCCATCTGACTTACACATCTAGAAAATGAAACTACAACCTATAAGGTTGTAGTTTTATTTTCTAGATGTGTAATTCAGAGGGGCCTTACAATAATAAATCATGTAATGAGGGGGCTTAGAACATTAGTATATGAAAATTTCTTTATTTAATAATAAAAATCAATTAAAATTTTTGCAGTTGCCTCATTTAACTAGTTGAGGTTTGTCCTATATTATTTTTGTCATTATGGCCCTCCTTCACTCTCTAAATTTATTCCTTATCTATGGTCTTTGGATCCCGCAATTTCAACTTGGAACCGGAGGAGAAGAAGTTGCTCTACATCATCTGGGTATACCACTCAATTATGTTGTCTCCAAAAAAATGTGACCATGATGTCTACAATTATGTTTCTCATTTGTTGTGTCCTAGGACCCCTTATGACCCTTTATGACCCTTTATGATCCCTAATAATACACCTTATAGGTCTTAAAATGTCATAAAGGGTCATAAGAGGCTCATAGGAGGGGCCAGATGAGCTTCTACCTTCACGTGGTTGGCCCTATTAAGCAGAAAATGTTAAACTATTCTTGAAACAAAGAGAAGCTTAATAATTTAAGGTCTCAATCCATGGAAAAATTAAATTAGACTTACTATCCAAATTAGTACATTGATGAGAATCAATGATGGGGAGTTTTTAGATTCTGAGAAGACGTATATGCAGTGGAGGCCATAAGGGATTTTTGTGGAGATTTTCTAGATGTAGAGATTTGCTATAGTGGCTATATACATACCAAGGTTTCCAGATTGAGTACCAGTGCAGAGATGATGATTCAGTAACCTACATCTATAAAAACTTCACATCTATCCACTCATACCTCTTCTTAGAATCTAGAAACTTTGGATATTGTTTCTCATCCATGCACAAAATGTGCTAGTGATCGTATAAAATTACTTAAAACTAGTAAAGGGTGTTGGGTATAGCCTTTGGATTATGAAGGGATTCCATTCTGGTGAGGGAGGTGTATTGAGATAGGGAATCTTGGTGGAAAGATGTCTCACACCATCATTATACGATGGAGGAGAAGTTGAAGCAACAAAAGAGTTTTTCTCAAGTTGTGCATGGTGAGACATCAAATCAGGAAATTGGAAATGCATGTAAAGTGACCAATGTTATGAAGGGAGTGGATGGTTTGGATGATGGACAGAGTGCTAGAAAGGTAGAAACCACACCAGAGGGCAGAGAAAAGAATGTAGCTATCCCTAGTTCGGGCCAGGTTCTAACCTATTATCATTAATAAAATTACCAATTACCATTAAAAAACAAATAGTAAAGTAACATAAAAAAATACATAGCGATATATATTAACGCAAAGTAACACCTGAAGATAAATATCTAGACTAATCACCAAGCAAGATTTCGTTGGTGATTAATCTGCATATTTATCTTCACTTTTTTTTTTGAATAAATTGAAACAATAAGATACAAGTTGAGGAAAATTGAATGAAAAAATGTAAAATTGTAACACACCAGTTTGAAAAAAAGCATTAAGAAAATCATAAGCAAATCTAGTTTGCAAAAGCCACCACAATTGAAACTCACCTTCTTAATATTTTCTCTAATAGCATACTTGCAAGCCCGCTGACAAATCTCTATAATAGAATCAAGTTCTCAACTTGAACTTCACTCATAAAAAATCAACACACCTGTGTAGCAATAGAATCAAGCTCATCGAAAAATAGGACACAAGGAGCTCATCCTCTGGCTTTATAAAAAATTTCCATCACATTTGCCTCACTCTCTCCAAACCACATTGTTAACAATTTAGGGCCCTTCACACTAATGTCTTTCCACAACCCGATGGTCCATAAAATAACACTCCTTTTGAAGGAGACATGTCAAAATTTTCAAATTTCTCGGGATGCTCCACCAGATATTGAATAGTCTACATCAAACTCATAATGAATTTTGTTAGTTAATATCTCCTTGCATAGTAGACTTTCTGCATTAAAAGAAAAGAAAAGTAGAAATAGTGTACCTCTTGAAGCTCTCTCTTGACATTTTTCAACCCTCCAATATCTTCCCAAGAGACATTTGGAACTTCAACCACCTATCAATATTTTTCCAACATTCAAGATACCTTTCAATAATAAGATACAAGTTGAGGAAAATTGAATCAAAAACTATAAAATTCAAGCACACCAGTTCAAATAAAAGCATTAATAAATTCATAACCAAATCTAGTTTGCAAAATCCACCACAATTGAAACTCGCCTTCTCAATATTTTCTCTAATAGCATACTAGCAATCCCACTGAAAAATTTCTATAATATCAGCTCTACTAAATCCTTGGGTATAACGGACCAGTGCCATAAGGTCCACATCCTTTGAGATGGGTGATTTTCTCAAAAAATAATTGAAAATTTGATAACATTAGGACTCATCACGTAAGGGAATATAAATCAATTGGTGAAGTCAGCCAGGCCTTAGCAATGCAAGATTGATGATATCAAGTCTGTTTGTAGAACCAATAATGAAAACTATTTTCTTGGTTGTCATACCATCCATTTCTATCAACAAATGGTTAAGGACTTTGTTCGCAACACCACCAGTATCCCCAACACTACTTCCACACTGCAAACATACAAACCAAATCTAGTTTGCAAAAGCCACCACAATTGAAACTCACCTTCTCAATAATTTCTCTAATAGCATACTTGCAAGCCCACTGAAAAATCTCTGTAATATCGGCTCCAATGAATCCTTGGGTATAATGGGCCAGTGCCATTAGGTCCACATCCTTTGAGTTGGGTGATTTTCTCAAGAAGGACTTGAAAATTTGATAACATGAGGACTCATCAGGTTAAGGACTGGTTAAGGACTCTATCCATAGCACCACTAGCATCCCTAACAAGTAGATGGATTTCTAGAGCCCAAAGCAATCTAGAAAAGAGAATGAGCAGGGACCCACTGGCAATAAGAAGAAGAATGAGTGTGGATACCTGAAGATAAATATCTAGACTAATCACTGATTAGGATGTCATTGGTGATTAGTGTGGATATTTATCTTCATTGATTTTTTTTTAAACATTCCATATTTAGTCAAAATTTTGACTAACCTTAGTTGATAGTTTGGTCTAATAATTGACCATTTTGTTTCAAACTGTTGCATCGTGGGTTTGGCATCCTGGTTGGAGAGGCCAAATATTTCAACCAATATTGGTCATTATTGCAACGTAATTTGGTCTAAATATGACCGTCGTGGTTTTCGCATCCTGTTCGGATGGGCCAAGCATTTTGACCGACTTTGGTCAAATTTTTGACTAATATACCACCACTTGCCAATGTCATTTTTGACCAAGATTGGTGTCAAACATTCTACAATTAAAGAGATATGTTGATATTTCGATGATGAAAATAGAAACTAATCAATTTTTCAAGTATTCAACCCATTTGGATAGAAACTTCGACAAATAGTCTATCGAAAAAAGGTACAAATTGTACTAGTGACCCTATAAAGTTGTGTGCCTTCTAGCAGATTTTTGTATGTATGTAGTGCATCTTCTGATAGTTGTTATGAAGTACCCATGCATCCATATCCTCATATCACTAGAGAATACCCTTGTAAAATGTGTATCTCTTCAGGATTTAGAAACTTATGTGTGTTACCTTCCAAGGATTTAGCATATTTGAAATTGAAAATGCGCATCTCTTCAAGATTTAGATACCTATGTGTGTTACCTTCCAAGGATTTAGCATGCTCCAAAAAAAAAGGTTGGAACAAAAATGCATAATATAGAACAAGGGAGGCTATATATATGCCCCCCTCCTTAAGATGGAAAAAAAAAACATACTATTTTGACATGTTAAGGATAGAAAAGAACAAGGATAAAGCCTTCTTCAACATCAAGACAATATCCATAGACAACACCCAGTCCAAGCCAAGAAGGTCACAACTCCTATGAGGCCATGGAAGGGATGAATGCAAAGAGATATCATGCGAGAAGGGAAAAAGTAACCCTTGTGATGGATGGCACACTATTCATCTTCCAAGGTGATAGATTTATCAACCATGGAAACCCAATGTCAAACAATGAAATAGGTTCCGATCAAGGATAGAGATCCTCAATGCAAACCAAAATTTCCATCTATGATTGGATATCACATAATAGATAGATACTTCTTAACCAAGGGAAAAGTGGATTCCTGAAAGACATAAAAGAAGGATATGGAAGCCTTTCCCCCCAAGCATAGGAACAAGGATGGAAGGGGACCTATTATATTTCTCAGAACACTATACAAGACAATGAGCCCCCAAGGATTAGGCTAACATTATTTACATACTATGGAGCTCCATAATAGGAACATAAATGTTATTTATAGAAAATAGGATTTAAATACAACTCATTTCCACATGATATATAAATAACCTTACTATCAATGAGATGTCTAATCTTATAATGTAAAGCTTGGCATTCATTAGTAGAATGATCATGAAATCTATTATATAAACAAAAAGAAAGAGTCTTCAAGTGTGGACTACGTTTATTTTTGTATTTAGGTCTAGTAATCATCTTAGCATGAAGGAGTTTAGGTAAAATAACTTCTCGTTCAAATTCCTTCATACTTTCATCATGTTTTGAAGTGTTATTTGAGATATTATTAAAATTAATTTGTTGTTGAGGATTAAATCCCAATCCATAAGAATACTCATGCCCTCCATTCTGTAAGGGCATTTGAATTCCCTTTTTATGCTTACCACATCCTTGATCATTGAATCCTTATTTAACTAGGAAATGATAACCAAGACCATAATGAGAAGCCATATAAGGATTCAATGGAGCTTTAGTAGTCACTATGTCACCACTAGTAGTTTTGATAGATTCATTGTGGGTAGAAGCAGTGATAAATTTATTATCAATGGCATTTCAAGTAGAAGAAAAATCTCATTGTTCAAACTCTCTTTGTTGCTTCATAAAATCAAGATCAAAAACCTTATACTCTCTAATAAAGGTAGGATTAAAATCCAAGGTTCCCCAATCATCACCAGGAAGAGAATTAGAGGAAGAAGGATTACTATTAGGAATAGGAGTAGTGTGGGTTTGAATATTCAAACAAGGATTTGGCTCATCATCCGCATAAAGTGTATACATCATGTTTTTATGAATAAACTTGACTTTACGATAAAGGGTGGAAGGAACAACATACTTCTCATGCAACCAAGGTCTACCCAAAAGAATTTTATAATTGAGAGCTCTAGGAATAACATGAATAGGTGTATTCAGGATGACCGGACCTACTTTGATAGGTAAGGTAATGATGCTTAAAGTGTTCTTAGCAATGTTATCAAAGCCATGTATAGGAATATTGTCGGGTTGAATAGTTGAAAGATCAGCTTTAATCACTTTGAGCATGTCCACGCCACAAACATTAAGCCCAGATCCATTATCAATCAAGTTCTTATGAATGATACTTTTATTTATAGTAATAGCAACCATAAGAGCATCATATTGATTCTAAACTTCTTTCAAAGGTAAATCTTTTTGAGTAAATATAATGTCAAGAGCACCCAAGGTAGCATGAATGCATTGTAAGAAGGTATTGATGTTCTCTTGATTAGTAGGTGGAGTGGGAAGAGTTTCTAAAGATTTTTTCAAGGCTTCATAGTAGGTAGGTGAAGTTTGAAGAAGCTCCCATAAAGAAATCCTCGCAGGAGTATTTTGCAATTTGTTTATCAAATCATACTCCTTGTTAGGAAGATGGGGTGGAGGAGGAAGAATGGGTTGACAAGGTGGAAAAGAAGTAGAAACCATCGGATTAGGTTGAAGGTTATTCCTTGTATGATATGTGTGAGCTATCTAATCTTGATCATTGAAGGACTCTAAAGAGTCCATAGGTTTACCTTTGATAGTAATGTGAGGACAACATTTGATAGTCAACAAGAGTTTCAGAAAAACCATGTTAGTTGTCTCAACACTACAAACATATTCATAAGAAGGAAGAAAAGAAGACATCCTAGGAGGAGACTAAGTAGGATCTTTATTCTCCATAATACCATCAATCAAAGGGAGATCATTAAATCTATTCATATCATTTTTTGTTAATGCCTCATCACTGGAAGGAATCCCAAATAGAGGTAAAGCTTCTATAATATCATCTTCTTTCACTAAAATGTCTGCATAAGCAGAGTGTGTTTTAGAGAAAGAGTCACCATCATGCATTAATATGTCATCCATTAATAAATCACCCTCTTGTATCAAATCTTCTTCATGAGGAGGGGATAAATCAATGTCTTTATCGAAGGGATCATCTACAATGGTTTCATGAGAAAGAGAGTAATCAACATCCAAATCCAAAGTTTCATCCCAAATATGAGGATTATCATCCCTACCAATAAAGCACATTGTAGGATCACCATAAATCACTAAAGCTTGATCCCTAGATGGGAAAGAAGGTAAATTATATTCTAAAGTAGGCTCATTAGGAGAAGAATGAACATCAATCCCCAACTCATCTCCATAAAGAGAAATATGATGGAGAAATAGATTAAAGTCATCTTCTTGCTCTAATATATCCTTACAAGGTAATACAAGAGAGGAAAAAGAAACATCACACACACTAACTAAAGTCTTTCTAGGTGTAATGCCATGCAATGGTAAGCTAAGAGGAAGATTTTGTGTAATCCCAAAAGTTATAGAAGAATGTTTGGAAAAC
This sequence comes from Chamaecyparis obtusa, assembly GCA_027943335.1. NCBI lineage: Eukaryota > Viridiplantae > Streptophyta > Pinopsida > Cupressales > Cupressaceae > Chamaecyparis > Chamaecyparis obtusa. The sequence goes on along the minus strand of BSBK01003847.1, from coordinate 698,341 downwards.
ACTTGAAACAACTTGTGCAACATGATAACAAATAAAGAAATGCATAGAGAATAGATCTAGCTATATCCAAATGCATTCAAATGATATTTATAAGCATGAAAAGGAAATCAAACACCCCAAAAACAATAGGACATCTAATTCCACAAAAGAAAGAGTTGTCGTAAAGCGGGTTCACCAAAATGTATGATGAAAAATATGGATGGGGTCTAGAACAATGGTTTGCACATAAAAGATACCCCAAAACCAATACATAAAACATACATGAAATTGTAATGATGTGCAAAGTAAATATAGAAGAGTAATATTGAAGTGAAGAAATAAAGGTAATTACCTAGGAAAAAAAATTGGCTGAAAACCTTGTCAAACGGTCTTAGAAACTATTGATTTTAGCGCTAATAAATCAAAACTACAAGATCTACAAAACCCAAAAATATTTTTCTTTTCTACAAAAGGTCGACCTTGACCTAGGTTGGCAATGTTGACCTTGACCCAAAAATGTTGACCTTCACCTGCACAGCTCTGAGGGAAATTATGTTCGTGGATCCCGAAAGTTTGTCGAAAAGGGTATCCAAATTTGCACTATAATTCATCATCCTGCACCTGTTCCTTCAAGAAAAAAGGTTTTGTTTGTTGGGGGGTAGGGTTTTTCCTTAGTCAAATCCCAATTTAGGAATTAACCTTGAAATAGAATTCAAGTTGCAGAGATAAACAAAGTGAATAGAATAATTCAGCTTGCTTATGTTGAAAATCCTTGTAGAGGATTCAAGTCCTTGAATCCACAAGTATGGATGCTCCAATTGAATGTAGAATTGAATGTCTCAAATCAATTGTCTTTATATCTTCAATACCAATCTTGAATGGATCTTGGAATAAGAAGAAGCTTGAATGGATGGATGGAGAAATCTTCAACAAGAGGGCTCCATAGAGCTTGAATCCTTCAATGGCTACTAATGGATATCCTTGATGAATTGGATCTTGAATGCTTGAATGCTTGAAGGCTTGAATGTTTGTTTGAGAGATTATGAAAAGATGAAAGATGATAGATGGATTGAAATGAGAGAGGAAGGCTCCTTTTTATAGTGATCTAGGGCACAAACTTCTAGAGAGGCCACATAGAAAATAATAATTAAGGGTCCATGGCACAAAACTCTAGAGAGGTGCACATGGAGGGGAAATTACATTAAAGTCTTGACACAAAACTATAGAAGGGGTCCACCCTTAAGATAGTGATAAAAATAATTATTTAAGAGCCTTGTCATAAAATTTGAGGTAAGGCCAACCCTAAAGTTAATTTGAGCATTAGGCACAAAACTTGAGAAAGGATAATCTAAAATAATAAATTAGGAATCCTACACAGAGCTCAAGAAAGGTCCACCTCAAATATTAATTTGAGAATTCAACACTTAACTCAAGAAATAGTGGCCTCGAAGAGGGAAATGATAAAATTTTGATGAAACCTCGAAACTGGAACCTAACCCCAAGGACCCTGGACCCTAGGATCAAGGTCAAGGTTGACCTTGACCTAGGTCAGGGTCAAGGTCAAACTTGACCTAGGTCATGGTCAAGGTTGACCTTGACCCTGAGGTCAAGAATCTCAGGTTTTCAATTTTGGATGCCAAAATTATGTCGAGAAGAAGTGGAAAATGGGGCAAAAAAGGAGAAAAAGCCAAATCCAAATCAAAGACCCATTCAAGGCATTTGACATGAGCCCAAACCACTTACTCAGATGGCTAAACAAGTTCTAAATGTAAGTGCTTCCATTTTCTGATGATACACCAACTTGGTACCTAAACTTATGTTATACCACTCTTCCAGGATGCCTCCTGTCACCCATGAAAAAGCTAAGGAAAGAGTTTAGGAATCTTCCTCTAGATCTCATTTAGAGAGTTACCATGGGTAATATGAGGGAGAACATAATCAGAACAACCATAGGAATGAGAGACAAAGTAATGACTTGCAAGGATCCCAATTGAGGCAACTTATGCAACAACTTCTACAAAGACTTGAAAACCTAAAAAATAGGGTTAACTTTGAGGAAGGAAACTAATCTCACCATCAAGATAGGGAAAGGAATAGAAGCCCTAGGAGAACACAAGATATGCTAGAATATGGGGATAGGGATACCTCTCACATGAGGGACTTACTCAAAGTAAAGATACCCCTTTTATATGGCAACAAAGGGGGATCCATACCAAAAACTTGGTTGTTCGACATTGAGAGATTTTTCTCTATGAACCCTTTTAGTAGTAATGTCAAAGCTAGGTGTCTTATTATGAACCTGAGGAAATTTGCATCCACTTGGTGGTGCATGGAAGAGGATAAAGTACAAATCACCATTAATATTTTTTCCTAGGAATTATTCCTGGAAAGCTTTAAGGAACAATTCATGTCCGATCAATGGAGGAAAGGTAGGGAAGAAGAGTTCCACCACCTTAAACAAGAAAACATGACTGTGGAGGAATATGAGAGGAAATTTTATGAGCTTAAGCCCTTCTCATGGTACAAAGATGATGGCCCCATTCTGGTACAACACTTCATAAGAGGCTTGAATGACCGCCTATCAGGAGATGTGGCAGTCCTAGAAACTAAAACTCTTTGGGATGCTATCACTAAGGATTTCCTAGTTGAAAGAAAAGTTAAAGGGTGGGGTGGCTATTCTAGTGGCCAAAATTTTAATGCTAGATCAGGTTCAAAAGGAAACTATGAACAAGGAAATTCTAACTCCAAGAACCAACAATAATCTTTTAAAGGGGGACAAAATTTCCACAAAAAGATATTTAAAAATAATAACAAAGGAAATGGAAAATTTCAAAAACCCCAGAACCACAACAATAATCAGACCCAGCAAAGGATTCCTCCTCAACCATCCCGAAATTCTCAAAACTTCAATAAAGGGGGTTATCAACAATCCGATGCACCTCCTACAAAGAGATTTGGAAGGAATACCAGGTGTTATTCTTGTGGATAGCAAGGACACATTGTAGTTCATTGTTCTTAGTGCACTAACTTCACTAATTAGAACCAGGTAGTGTCAGAACCAACTGTGGGAGATGCTAGCCAATCCTCTAAAGTATTTTCCGCAATAGAGAATACACAAGATGACTACCAGAACATAGACATAGAGACTTCAGGTTTGTTAAGGGGTAAACCTATTTCTATCCTCTTTGATTTAGGTGCAACCAAATCCTTCATATCTCCTTCTTTAATAGAAAATTGTGGGCTAGCAACTTTAGGGCATGGAGTTAACTGGTAGGTAAAGCTAGCCTCAAGGGCTAAAATGAACACATACTTGTATGTTCAAAATTGCAACTTTGGATTAGGACCTTTCTCTACCAATTTTGATCTTCAATTAATTCCTCTTTGATCTTATGAATTTGTCCTAGGAATGGACTTGTTAGCATCTCATAAGGCTAGGATAGATTGCAGAATGAAGCTCATTCATTTCATAGATTATTTGGGGGAGCATAAAACCATCATTGGAATCCAATGACCTATATCACTTTGGATGATATCAACAATGCAAATCAAGAAATGCATGAGAAAGGGATGTCAAATCCTTGCAGTCCTAGTTAGTGACTTGATTGAAAAGGAAGATATAGATATCACACTTGATCACCCTTTACTTCAAGATTTTTATGATGTCTATCCAATAGAGATACCTAGAATGCCTCCTAAAAGAGATATTGAGCTCTATATACAATTGGTACCAGGTGCAGAACCCATCTCTAAGACTCCTGATTGCATGACCACTCAAGAGATAAGTAAGTTAAAAGCTCTTGGAAAAAGGCTTCATCGGACCAAGTGTGTCACCTTGGGGAGCTCTGGTTATCTTTGTAAAAAAGAAGGATGGCTCACTTAGGTTGTGTATTGACTACCATCAACTCAACAAAGTAACCATTAAGAATCAATACCCTTTGTTGAGAATTGATGATCTATTTGATCAAATGAATGGAGCCAAAGTATTTTGCAAGATTGATCTCAAGTTAGGCTACCATCAATTAAGGATCCATGAGGCCAACATTCATCATACAACTTTTCGTACTCACTATGGGCATTATGATTTTACTATAGTATCTTTCAGTCTCACAAATGAACCTTATGTGTTCATGAGTCTTATGAATGTGGTATTTGGGACCTTCTTGGATAAATTTTCCATAATAGTTTTAGATCACATTTTGGTGTACTCTAACTCAGTGGAAGAACATGAACAACACCTTCAACAAGTGTTACAATGCCTTCACAAGAAGTGTCAATTCTTCCAAATAGAAGTTAAATATCTTGGTCATGTTATCTCAAGAGAAGCCATATAAATTAACCCCACAAACACACAAGCTATAGTGGATTGGCCAACACCTAGCAACATCTCAGAGGTTCATAGTTTCATGTGTTTAGCATGTTATTTTAGGTGCTTCATCTAAGGATTCTCTAGATTAGATCATCCTATCACTTCCTAACAAAGGAAAAGGAAGAAATTTATTTGGACTGATAAATGTACAAAATATTTTTAGATCTTAAAGGAAAAACTAACCAATGCCCTAATTTTGGTGGCACATGACCCCACCAAAAATTTTGTGGTTTGCACAGATGCCTCCTTGGAAGACATATGTGCAGTGTTAATGCAAGAAGGGGTTATTTCTTATGAGTCTAGAAAGCTTACAGACCATGAGCTTAACTACCCTACATATGATTTGGAGTTTTTGATAGTAGTTCATGCCTTGAATCATTGGAGACACTTTGTTGGGAGTAGCCTTTTTTCTTCAACTTGTAGATTTATACTTTGTTGGATAACTTTTAATGATACTTTGACTCTATCACCACTCCAAAGTCTACAAGGAAGAGGGCCAATTAACAAGGATCATAATGAGATCCTCCTACACTTTGAGCCTTAATGTTCAGGTAGGTGTACCCTTGACTCACTTCTCCAAAGGAGTCTCAAAACAATATTCAACTATATCCTTTACTTACTGACTGAAAGATATTATCATTTAAATGTGTGTGTGTGATTGATGATGAACAACCTCCAGAGAATGGACTAGTGCCTTAACCAAGGGAAAAGAGTCACCTAATAACATATATTACCTGAACCTTAACTTAAACACACTTGAATTTAGGATAAGTGCTTTTCCTATTATCCTTCTCACTCACACATCAGGACATCAAATCCTTATCTAGCCATGAACTCACTGAAACTACCTGAAAGAATTTAATCCTAACTTTGTTAGGAACTCAAAGATAATCTCAAAATACTCTTTGTTTACCATATGATAACCCACTTTGTGAAATTAACATATATGAGCTCAAGAACAAAATAAGAAGACATACACAAACATCAGATTGGAATCCAAATTTATCCTCGTTAAAATTTATAGGATCAATACATTATCAAATAACAAAATGCAAGGAGACAAACCCTAAATCCAAGCTCTCCCTGTTCAGTAAATTAACATCAACAATCAGGGACCAAAAAGAAAGCCTTTTTTTTGGAACCCTCACTAAGTCAAAAATGCTACAATATATACCCCCTAGTCATCTTGGAAACCCAAAAAAGGTTGCAACAAGCTATGGATGACTAGGGTTAAGGTTTCACCCACCAGATCAACTAGAAATAGTCAAAAATTAAATGCAAGGGATGAAAACCCGTCGGTGATGGATGAGAAATATTTTCACTTATGATAGATCTTTGGGAAAGTACTACAAATCATGGAATTAGATATTTGTCAACCCCTTTTAGCCACCTACAATATGCCTCGAGCACAAAAAAAAAACACTATACAAACCCCTGCAAATGATCATGGAACACCCTAGACCACACTGAAATGGCAAACAAATAATCTCTTACCAGCTCCAGTCACTTCTACATTGAATTTTAGTCCTTTTGGTCATAGGAAACCCTCAAAAAGTTGAATTTGGAAATAAACGGCTAGTTTCATAGCACCAGTAGTGAATCAGTGGTCTACATTTAAAACTCGATCAACTTTATATCGCAACTGTTGGATCCCTCTTTTTTGCAATCTTTATGAGTTATCACTTAATAGGACCCTAGTCAAACTTAGTGAATTGGTGACTGAAGGATACCTCTAAGTCGTAGAATACTTTATGCCTTCACCAAATTATTTGGCTCTTACGTGAATGCTTGTTCGCTAAGTTGCTAAACCTTTTGGAACATTACCACCTTACTCAGCGAATGAGTGAAGCCTCAAAAATTTTTCGGGCCACTAAACACTTTATCAGAACGGCTAAGACCCTAGACCAAAACTTGGGCCGACCTTTAATCAAATCAACGATTGTCTTAAGTTCACATGGAGCATAAAGATTCTATCAGAACTTAAGACAACTGTTAGGTTAACCTTTTACCTCTACTCTATAGATCCTCTGATAGGATATGAAATCAATGGTTGTTTGATAATCTCACATGTGAGAACAAACCCCTCAGATCATGCACCAACCATTGATGCTCTGCAAGTGTCCGAACCCTCTAACATGCTGGAAACTCAGGTCCCACTAACAACTACCTATGTGCTAAAATGTTGTCACACTTCTATGAATCCTTACATGCAAGAAAACTCAAGAATGAGCCCTCACAAATCGATCCATAGCTCTCTATGCATGGAGTTGCAAGATTTGTAAAATTGCTCTCCGCTAGAGCTATAAACTCATGACCTTGCTAGTCAACCATACAATGAGAGATTCCAAATCAAAGACAAGGGAAAGAATGCCAATGTCTCCAATGAAACCAAATGTATGCAATTCAATGCATATCTATATGACAATGCAAGTTAATCTATTCCATAAAAGGAAATCTAAGCTAATATTCCATGATAATGCAACTAAGAAAGGAAATATGCAACTACAATAAAATGCAACAACAAGTCTTCAAAGCTTGTAGAATGTCTTCAAAGAGCTCCAAATGACCTAGAAAACCTACAGCATAACATTAGCATGAAAACCTAAGATATGAAAATGAGGAAGAGAGCTCTTCTTTTATAGGAAATGAAAAGGAATGGACCATTGTGATTAAGAGGCAAAAGACTTAATCAATGGTGGAGAAAAAAAGAAGCTTGATCCTTGTGCACAAATATCCTCCAATAGGAAAATAGGAGTTGACTTTATGTCCATATGAGACAAAAAGTGCTTTTTCACTTTTTATAGAATAAGAATAAATGTTTTATTTGTGCAACTTAGGATAAGAGGAAAAGTGGAGATTTTTAATTTAAATAAAAGGGGAGGAAATTCCTTTTAATTAAATAAAGGCTTAGGATAAAGTGATTTTATTATTTAATTAAAAGATATTTTTAATTAATTAAAAGAGATCATATTCTCTTAATTAAATAAGATTTTTATTTTTAGTTTTTTTCTCTTTTAAATTAAATAAGGTTCAAACCTTAGGAAATATTGAATTGATTATTATTTGATCAAGAAAATTGATATAATTGATATTGTTGATTTTTGAAAATATTGATTCAGGGATTTGATAAATTGTAAAAATGGGGCCCAAAGTCTAAGTGACCATTTTAGGGTGCATACACCGCCTAGTCACAACATACACCAACCAAAATAAGAGACCACCAACTCTACTAACCTGACATTGGACCCACTGACAACCTTTACATTAGATTCCAAATCGATGGTAGTCGCATGATCGCGAAGGGGAAGAATATTCCTTGTGATCATGCGACAACCACCGGATCTTCAAGTGACTGACAACTTGACCCCACCCTGCCACATAAGCCATTTCAACAAATCACAAGCTACCACATTGCAATATCTAGCAAGTGGACATGCAACTTTTCCTTTCGCACTTGGGTCCCTCTGACAACTCTGCCATATCATCTTTTCTTTCGGCCAATAAAATGTCACCACTTGTGCTTATGTGGTAGTGGACTTGCCTGTATTGAAAGGTTACATCATGGAAATGAATCAATGGCTGGCGTAAGTTCACAAGGCTCTGAAAAATCTTATGAGAACTTATGCCTGCCATTGGATTGAGATGGTGTCAGATCTAGGCCCAAGAAAGATTAAGCCAAAGCATAGGGAAAAATTAAAGCATAGGACTTAGGCCTTAGGGAAAAAATTAGGCACTAAGGACTATAGGAAAAATTAAAGGCCACTAGGGGTAAAACTTAAGAATTTAAATGGGGGCCGACCAAAAATATAAGGCACATGCACTTAAAGGTTTAAAGTGGCCTAAAAAAGTAACTTTAAAATAGAATAGGGTCAGGGCATTACAAAGGGTTTTTTATGGAATGACTAGATTTTTGAAATGTCTAAGCTTAGGGTTTATGCCAAAGACCTAAAAACAACTGCAAACACCAGAAGAAAAGGGCCAGAGCCATGAAAATTTTTCAAGGTGCTAACAGTGGCTCTATCTGGGGATGTGTGGCTCTTGTAGGCACAACAAGAATCTAGAATCACTATTTAAAGTAGACCACCCACAAGAAAAACTTGCAGACAACAGGGAACAAGCAAGGCAGAACAAGCAACCTAGACAAAATAGGACCAGGGACTAAACAAAACTAAAAAAATTACAAGGCTACACATATATACACAACATAACTACTGCTCATGGAAGACAGAATACTTCAAAAGAATTATTTTTTCAATAATTGTCCATGAACAGGAAATTCTAGAACATTACCATTCAGTTCTTTTACAACATAAGAATCCTGGCCCCATTTTTCATGAATTTGATATGGCCCTAACCAAATGGGATCAAATTTACCATGTTTTCCTTTATCCTCCAGTCTGACATTCCAAATTAACACCAAATCACTAGGCTCAAACCTTCTTTCAATAGTCTTCTTGTCATACAAATTTTTAACCTGTAACTGCAATTTGGCATTTCTTGCAACTGATTCTCTTCTAGTCTCATCCAACCTAATGAGGTCCTCAATTCTCAATTGCATTTCATCATCTATGTCATCATCATATAATTGCACAAATTTATACATTTCCAGCATATTATTTTGAGGCATTCTTGCATGTATTCCATATACTAAGTCAAATGGTGCACAACCAATTGCCTTCTTCATAGTTACCCTATCAGCCCATACAGCTAATGGAAGTTTTGAATTCCATGCCTTCTTATTCTTTTCAAGAATCCTCCTTAGGATTTTAATCAAACTCTTATTAGTAGATTTTATCTGACCATTTCCTTGTGGATGATAAGGTGAGGAATACAAAATCTGAATTCCTAAACCTTTGCAAAAGTCCTTATATTTAGCAGACTTGAAACACATGGAATTATCACTTACTATTCTCTCAGGGCAACCAAACCTTGTAACAATGTTGTTCAACAAGAAATCAGTTACCACCTTGCTGGTTGCATTTCTTGTAGGTATAGCCTCTACCCACTTAGTAAAGTAATCAGTGGAAACTAAGATCCATGAGTGTCCTCCACTTGACTTGTTTGGTATCTCCCCTATGAAATCAATTCCCCGTTGTTGAAAAGGAGCTTGTACTTATACTAGTCCTAAGTGCACATTACCTAAAAATTTAAGCTTACCAAAGAACCTTTGACAAGCATCACACCTCCTTACCAACTGTTCTGCATCCTTGAAGATTGTGGGCCACCAGAATCCTACTCTCAAGATTTTATGAGCAATTGTTTTACTCATTTAATGCCCACCACAAAATCCCTCATGCATTTCCTTTAACAACTTGTTAGCTTGATTCTCATCCACACATTTCAAAAGTATGCAATCTAAATTATTTCTATACAATTTACATTTCACAATTACATACTTGATGGCCTATAATTTCAATGTCCTCCTCTGATTATCATTCATTCCTGATGGACATTTCATATTTCTCAAGTAGTAGATAATATCTTGATACCAAACACAATCATCCATATCACATGTATAATCAATTTTAGAATGGTTTACCTAATTTGCATCAAGATTGGATTGAGCCATCAATTTTTCCAATCCCTATCCTCTAACCAACTTGGTAATCTAAACATCAACATTGAATTCTTGGATCCTATTGATCCATCTGCATCTTCTTCCAGACACCTCTTGCTATGAGAAAATATCTTTGACTGCTACACTACACACAAAAGAAATCACAACTTCCCCCATCAAGTAACACCTGAAAGCCTTGATTGCTTTCATAAGTGCATATGCTTGTTTCTCATTTATGTCATATTTCTATTCAGCAGCCTGCAAAGATTTACTGAAGAATGCAATAGGCTGCTCAAAACCTTCCTTATTTTTATACAACAACACTGCAGCAATAGTGTGAAAAGATGCCAAGGAAAAGATGTGCATTGGGACATTATAATCAGGTTCCTTAAGCACTGGTGCATCTTTGATAGCCTGCTTGATGTTCTTGAAAGCTTCATCAAGCTCACCCTCCCATGTAATAGCAGATCCTTTCTTTAACATCTTAGAAATAGGTCTAGTAACCTTTGCAAAGTTTGTCAGAAACCTCCTTAAGAAATTGACCTGACCAAAGAAAGACTGAATTTCTTTAACATTCTTTGGTCTCTGAATTTTATCAATAGCTACTACCCTCTCAGGGTCAATTCTCACTCCTTGCTTCCCAACTAAGTGGCCAAGCAACTTACCCTCAGTGACACCAAATGCACATTTCCTTGGATTTAATGAAATGCCATATTCCAAGGCCCTCACAAATATTTTCTCTAAATGATTACAATGGTCTTCTTCCTTCTTGGAATAGGTAGTTAAATCATCTTGATCAACAATAAGGAAATCATTTATAAAATCTACAAAAGCAACATCCATTACTCTCTGAAAAGAAGCACCAACATTTGTGAGACCAAAAGGCATTCTCACATAAACATATGTCGCCCATGGTGTTGTAAAAGCTATCTTTAATTGTTATGATTCTTTGAAAATCACCTGATTGTAACCAGAGAAACCATCCATCATAGACATCAATTTTGATCTAGTTACCCTCTGTAGCATAGCTTCCATATTGGGTAGACAATAGTTATCCTTTAATGAGTTGATGTTCAAATTCTTGAACTCGGCAAAAAGTCTGATGTCACCATTCTTCTTTCTGACAAGAACAAGATTTGACACCCAAGAAGAATGCCTAATTGGCTTGATAATGCCAGCATCTCTTAACTTCATCAATTTTTCTTGCATCTTAGGTGCCAAAGTGGGATTTATAGGCTTTTATTTTTTGCCAGAAAAGTTTAGCATCTTCTTTCAAAGGAATGATATGTTGAAACAAGTCATCTTTATAAACCTTTAGGTCATCATATGACCATGCAAAAAAATGCCTAAATTTTCTCAATAATTCAATCAAAGGTTTTCTCACATTGTGAGACATGTCCCTACCAATGTATACCTTCTTAGGTGCCTCATGTGTTCCAAGATTTATCTCCTCTAGATCAGCATGATCTTCTCTTTTGATATTCTTTTGAACTCTATCCTGGTTATCAAAGATAGTTTCCAAAACAACAAGCCCCTTGGGCACCTTATTAGTTCTAAGCTGAATAACTTCATTGCAAAAGATAACCTCCCTTCCTTCTACTAACTCAACCAAGGCTGAACAATCAAATTCATGACCATCATATTGATCTTCACAACTCATAAACTTCAAGATATCATTATCATCATCAAAAACTTGCCAATTTTCAATATTGTTTGGTACACATACACTAGGCCTAGCCTAAATTTAAACTTTAGAGATACCTATAAATGTAATATCACAGGGATTGATTTCTATATTGGCTAACAAGTCATCCATCTTATTGTTACTCCTATCCTTCCATTCAATATTGAACGCATCAAAATGTTCAATCAAATCCCAAACTACATTCCTATATTGTTTTAACCTTTTGTTCTTGGAAGCATATACTCACCTAGCTTGGGATACCACCAACTCAGAATAACCAACAACACCTAAGCACTTAATACCATGTTTTTGTGCCAACCTCAGTCCTAACAATAATGCCTCATATTCTGCTATATTGTTGGTACAAAAGAAATTCAATGTGAAAGAAAATTTTTAGGTGTTTCCATTAAGAGAAATAAGTAAAATACATGCTCCTGCTCCATCCTTGTAATTTTCACCATCAAAGTACATTACCCACAAATCACCCTTCATAGTAATAACACTTACCTCAATAGAGATAGGTGACAAAATAGGCTGCTTCTCAAGTACAGGGATCTCTTCCCTAAAAGCATTAATATCAGTATCCACAAAACATGTAGTCTCATTGTCAATACTTCTCTCAATCATGTGGCATACTCTTGGCTCTTGATCAATCTTGACAAACTGATCATCAATCTTGAAAGTTGCAAAGGAAAAATCACAATGTAAACTTCCACCCATGGTAGCACTCCACCCTCTAGATAGCAGCATCCCATAATGAGGAGGGATGTCCACCACCAAAACACTCATTGTTAACTCTTTTTCTGGATATGCTGCCAACCTATATGGCATTGCATTGATAGTCCCAATGACTAGTACCTCCCTCTGATCCATTGCACAACATATGCCTTGAACTATATCAACTTTAAGGCCCAGTTTTTCCATAATCTTAAAAGGCATAATAGTATTAGAGGCACCACTATCAATCATACAATTTCTTAATTTCATTCCATTCATAAGGACACTTAAAAAGAATGGATCAATATTTTCAAGGTTAGCATTGATAGAACTATCCAAATATATAGGAGGAATTTGAGATACAATTCCCCGAGTAGCAACAACTTTCAAAGCTTTATCCTAAGATCCATTGCATGCAACATCATTATTATGAACATTATCTAACCATGCCATAGCTCTATCTTTGTGTTTAGGGATCCTCAACAATTTTGACAATGGAATCTTAACTGTGATTTGGCACAATACAAATAACATATCAATAGGAGCAGAGGGAGGAATCTCAATCTGCACTACCTTAGTATCCTTTTGCTTATCTGATACATTAGGTATATTGCCCACCCTCATTTTTTCAATCTTAGCCGTTATGTTAACTGGCTTCTCAATCTCACTAGAAAATATTTCAACTCCAACTCCCTTAGGTTCACAATTCTTACCTTTTACATTCTTGAATTTTACCATGTGATCACATTTTGATTTGTTCTCATTAGGCTCTCCAGAGTTGGTACTCTTTATAAACATTCTTGCAGCTTTTCCATTTGTATCCCTTGCCACCATGCCTCTAGTTTGCACTTGGGCAATCATTTTTGTAGTAATCCTATCCATCTCTTCTGTAGAAGGTCTTCTTAAATTTACTGGCTCAGAAGAAGAGTTCATGTTACATGTCTTCTTATCAATGTCTTCACTATCAAAAAAAACCTCTTGATGAAGAAGGGCCTGATTGTGTCTCTTCACATTAACATCTGCTTCCTCATCAAAATCAGAATCATCTTCATATCCTAGATATGAAGTAGCCATGTTGCATCCAACATCATCTTGATTTTCTTCTTGATCTATCTCCTTATTGCCACAATCTTGATTTGCAGCCATAGAATGTGCAACCACACAATGCTCTATAGAATGAGGGGACTGGCATGCAACACACCAAGCTATGTCCTCCATGACATTTATTTAAGCTTTTTGTAGAGGGTCAGGGACATCTTTTTCATTGTTTCCTCTTGCAACAAGGACCACAAGCTTACCATCCTTCCATTGGGTGTTGTAGGGGTAGTTCTACAATCTATTCTGCTTATTGAAATTGTTGTTGAACTAAGGCCTTTCATTGGTAGGAGCACTGATGTTCCTATTTGCAGGTGCCTTCAAATCCTTCAATGCATTGAGCACCTTATCCAATTTAGCTTCCTCTTGCCTCCTACTTCCAACATTCTTATCATTTTATTTTTTGTATTTCTTGTCCCCAAACAACTTAGGGTCATCTCTCTTCCCACCCAACTTTCCTGATATTTTCATATTGTTCTCAATATTGATAGCAATCCTAAAAGAATCTCTCATAGATCTTGGTTCTTTTTCCCTCAATAAGTATCCCATCTTTCCATCAAATGCATTGAAGTATGTAGTTAGAGAAACATTGTCATCTAACCACATAACTTGGAACAACTTATGCATACCCTTCTGAAATCTCATGTTGAATTCAGCTACAGACTCATTTTGATTTTTCCTTATGGTATTGAATTCATTCAACATGAAATTAGCATTAGGCCTATCACCATACTTCTCTTTGAAACATCTCTCAAAGGAATCCCAAGTATCAATAAATTTATTAGGAAGTCTCTTAAACCAATCTCTAGCATCCTCCATTAGAGATTGAACAAATAATTTCATGACTACATCCTCATGCTCTACCTCATAATCATTAAGCATATCAACAAATAACCTAAGATGCTCCTTACAACTAATAGCATTATTACCAGCAAACTTAGGTACCTTATCTCTTATATCATTTGGAAAAGCATTTGGGTAGCCTGGTCTCCCATCAAAACTAATTTGCCTATAGCCTTGTAGTTGCATAGGTCTTCTTTGAAATCCTAAACTAGTGTTCCCACTAGAATTATTATTTTTATCTACATTCCCACCCACTTGCACATTTGATTGTCTATTAGGATCAACAAATGATTTGGTAGATACATTAGGAATTGGATTACTAGTAGTTGCATTGCTAAGTGGAATAGTAGTGTTCATAGATGACATACCTAGCTCAATAATAGAAGGGACATGAACATTAGCTGATGAAGCCTTCAAGAACTGGATCTTTCTTCTTTTCTCTGTAGTAGCAACATCAACTTTAGCTCTTTCCAACTCTTGAGCAAGAGCTTCATCCTCTTTTCTTTTTCTTTCTATCTTTGTCTCCCTATTTGATTTAGGTGGTGGGACCCCTGGTATTGTCACTAGTTTTCTTATTTGGACACCCACCATATTTTGCTTTCCTTTTTCATTAATAACTACAATAGGCCTAGTGATCTCATGTCCATTCTTACCCTTAGGCAAAGGAGAATAATTGCATTTGTCTAATCATAGGGCCATCTTCATCAAATTCATGGTCTTGCAATAAGTGTTCCTGCTCACTTCTTAGAGCTTCAAGATCACCAAAAACATCATGCTGCAACACCCTAGGAGTAGAAGCAAGCATCTTGTTTCTCTCCTTCATTTCATTGATTTTTCTTAAAAGAGACTACCTCTCCATTAGAGCGTTTACCTTTTCAGCCTCTGTCTCCTCTTGTAACCTTTTGTATATGGCATCCTACTCTTCCAGCTACAACCTAAGTGCATTTAGGTCATGTGGATCTATCATGTTGTCTTCAGAGCTTGATGACACTTCCACATCAGTAGGATGCTGATATGGGAAATGCACCTGTCATGGTCTCATGGGCTCCCTTCTGAAATTATCCTCATCAAGATCTAAATCAATCTCAAAACCCATCTCTCTAGCTTGTTCATCTTGACCTGCAGGTAATGCACCCTTGTCTTGAAATATAGCCTCTGGGGTATCATAAAATTTATCTTCAGAGTGACCACCATCTGATCTAGAAACTCTATCTTGTGAACCTTCCTCACTTGAGGAAACATGTGGTGCTCTACCTTTGGTATTTATTTGTTCTCTTATGGGAGCACTAGTAGACTCACCATTTCTCCTAATCCAACTCTTCTTTTCCTATCTAGGCAATTGTTCCAGAGTGACCTCCAAATTTTTTCTAACAAAGGACCTAGTATTCCTCCTCTTGTCCATCTTTTACAGTATGACACTGGTTCTAACACTTTTGAGTCACCACCCACCAAAGTGGGAAATCTTTTAACTGAATGCAATAGGAAAACAAGAGTGCACTTTGAAAACTTTAATCTCTAGACTCTCCCCAGTAGAGTCACCATTTTGTTGGGAGTTCCCTTTGATCTTCAACTTGTAGATTTATACTTTTCTAGATAACTTTTAATGATAATTTGACTCTATCACCACTCCAAAGTCTACAAGGAAGAGGGCCAATAAACAAGGATCACAATGAGATCCTCCTACATTTTGAGCCTTAATGCTTAGGTGGGTGTACCCTTGACTCACTTCTCCAAAGGAGTCTCAAAATAATATTCAACTATGTCCTTTACTTACTGACTAAAAGATATTATCATTTAAATGTGTGTGTGTGTGATTGATGATGAACAACCTCCAGAGAATGGACCATTGCCTTAACCAAGGGAAAAGAGTCACCTAATAACATATATCAACTAAACCCTAACTTAAACACACTTGAATTTAGGATAAGTGCTTTGCCTATTATGATTCTCACTCACACATCAGGACATCAAATCCTTATCTAGCCATGAACTCACTGAAACTACCTGAAAGACTTTAATCCTAACTTTGTTAGGAACTCAAAGATAATCTCAAAATACTTTTTGTTTACCATATGATAACCCAGTTTGTGAAATTAACATATATGAGCTCAAAAACAAAATAAGAAGACATACACAAACATGAGATTGGAATTCAAATGTATTCTCATTAAAATTTGCAGGATCAATACATTATCAAACAACAAAATGCAAGGAGACAAACCCTAAATCCAAGCTCTCCCTATTCAGTAAATTAACATCAACAATTAGGGACCAAAAAGAAAGATTTTTTTTGGAACCGTCACTAAGTCAAAAATGCTACAATATATACCCCCTAGTCATCTTGGAAACCCAAAACAAGTTGCAACAAGCTACAGATGACTAGGGTTAGGGTTTCACCCACTAGATCAACTAGAAATAGTCAAAAATTAAATGTAGGGATGAAAACTAGTCGGCCATGCATGAGAAAGATTTGCACTTATGATAGATCTTTCAGAAAGTACTACAAATCATGGAATTCAAAATTTTTCAACCCCTTTTGGCCACCTGCAACACACCTTGAGCACAAAAAAAACACAGTACAAACCCCTGCAAATGATCATGGCACACCTTAGACCACACTGCAATGGCAAAAAAATCATCTCTTACCAGCTCCAGTCGCTTCTGCATTGAATTTTAGTCCTTCTGGTCATAGGAAACCCTCATAAATTTGAATTTGAAAATAAATGGCTAGTTTCATAGTGCCAACAGTGAATCAACGGTCTAAATTTAAAACTCGATCAACTTTATATCATAACTGTTAGATCCCTCTTTTTCACGGTCTTTATGATTTATCACTTAATAGGACCCTAGTCAAACTTAGTGAATTGGCGACTAAAGGATACCTCAAAGTCGCAGAATACTTTATGCCTTCACCAAATTATTTGGCTATTACGTGAATGCTTGTTCACTAAGTCGCTAAACCTTTTGGAACATTACCACCTTAGTCAACGAATGAGCGAAGCCTCAAAAAAATTTTGGGCCACTTATCATTTTATCAGAACCGCTAAGACCCTAGACCAAAACTTGGGCCCGCCTTTAATGAAATCAACAGTTGTCTTAAGTTCACATGGAGCATAAAGATTCTATCAAAACTTAAGACAACTGTTAGATGAACCTTTTACCTCCACTTTGTAGATCCTTTGATAGGATATGAAATCAATGGTCGTATGATAATCTCATGTGTCAGAACAAACCCCTCAAATCATGTACTGACCATCGATGCTCTGCAAGTGTCAGGATCCTCTGACATGCTAGAAACTTAGGTCCCACTGAAAACCACCCATTCACAACATACACCAACTAATAAGAGACCACCAACTATGTTAACCTAGCATTGGACCCACTGATAGCCTTTACGTTAGATTCCAAATCGACGGTTGTCGCATGATCGCGAAGGGGAAGAATATTCCTTGTGATCATGTAACAACCACCAGATCTTCAATTGACTGACAACTTGACCCCACCCTACCACAGAAGCCATTTCAATGAATCACAAGCTGCCACATTGCAATATCCAGCAAGCGAACATGCAACTTTTCCTTTTGCACTTGGCTCCCTCTGACAAATCTGCCATATCATCTTTTCTTTCATCCAATGAAATGTCACCACTTGTGCTTATGTGGTAGTGGACCCACCTGTATTGAATGGTTACATCATGGAAATGAATCAAGGGCTGGGGTAAGTTCACAAGCCTCTAACAAATCTTACAAGAACTTACGCCTGCTATTGGATTGAGATGGTGTCAGGTCTGGGCCCAAGAAAGATTAAGCCAAAACATAGGGAAAAATTAAAGTGTAGGACTTAGGCCTTAGGCAAAGAATTAGGCACTGAGGACTATAGGAAAAATTAAAGGCCACCAGGGGTAAAACTTAGGAAGAATTTAAATGGGGGCCGACCAAAAATATAAGTCACATGCACTTAAAGGTTTAAAGTGGCCCAAAAAATTAACTTTAAAATAGAAAAGGGCTAGGGCATTACAAAGGGTTTTTTATGCAATGGCTAGATTTTTGAAATTTCTAAGCTTAGGGTTTATGCTAGAGACCTAAAAATAACTGTGGAGACTAGAAGAAAAGGGCCAGAGCCATGAAAAATTTTCAAGGTGCTAACACACTTCTTATTGGGGCATCGGTTTGAATTACATATTGATCATGGAAGCCTTCAATACATATTTACACAACCAAATCTTAATGCATGGTAGTGCAGGTGGATTGAGTTCCTTTGTGAATATGATTTTTAGGTTAGATATATCCAAGGAAAAGAGAATGTGGTAGTAGATGCTTTGAGCAAAAGGAGACATGAACTATCCATGATCTCTATTTCTACCAACTTGAGAAGTTAGATTTTGTGGACAATTCCTTCATATACTTTGTATCAAGAAGTTAAGGTTGAGAAAGAATCAAGAAGACACTTAGAAGGAAGGTTCTTAGGTTATTCCTTAGGATTAGATGGGATATTAAGAGAACAAGGCTGAATTTATGTCCCACTTTCAAGTGATCTTTAGAAATTCATCATGGCAGAAGATCACCATGCTCCTTATTCAGCCCACCTAGGGGTTAATAAAATGCATTTAGATCTATGACAGTTATACTTTTGGTCAGGCATGCAGAGAGATATAGTAGATTTTGTGGCTAGGTACCTGGAATGTTAGAGGGTCAAGGCTAAGAAGCATCACCCCATAGGCCTCTTTCAACCACATTTGATTCCTAAATGGTAATGGGATACAATATCTCTAGATTTTATTGTGGGAATCCCAGTCACTTATTCGAGACATGATGCTATCATGGTCATGATCGATAAGTTAACTAAGGTAGTGCATTTTTATCCTATGTAGTCATCATATACTGCCACCTCAATAGCCAGAGTCTTCATGAAGAATATAGTCAAGTTTCACGGTGTTCCTAGGAAGGTTATCTGTCATAGAGATGTGGTATTCACATAAGATTTCTGGACCTCATTACAAAATGCTTTGGGAACTCAACTGAATTTCCATTTTTCATACCATCCAGAGACAAATGGTCAGACAGAGCAAGTTAATCAGGTTCTCAAGGACATGATTAGAATGTATGTAATGGACAGACAAACCCATTGGGAATATTATTTGTACCTAGTGGAGTTTGCATACAAAAATGGATATCACAGTTCTATTGCAATGTCACCTTTTTAGACTCTTTATGGTCACCCTTGTTGTACCCCTCTAAATTGGGATTGCTTAAAGGATAGAGTAATAATTGGCCCAAAGATGTTACATGATATGGAGCAGTAGGTACATAGAATTAGAGAGCATCTTGTGATACCTCAAGACAAGCAGAAAAAGTATGTTGATGCTCACTGGATTGATAGGCAGTTTTCTATTGGAGACAAGGTGTTTTCAAGAGTCCACCCATGTAAGAGCCCTATCCATTATGGACAATGTTCTAAGCTGGCACCTAGATGTGTGGGTCCATTTGAGATCCTAGAGAGGATAGGACCAATTTCTTATTGACTTTCCCTACCACCTAGCCTCGCACATGTGCATGATGTGTTTCACATATCCATTTTTAGAGAATATATTCCTGATTTGACTCATATTTTGGATTGGAACACTTTATAGGTAGAGGAAGGGAAACTAGCTTTGGAGCCAGTACGTATACTCGAGTAGTGTACTTTGACTCTCAAGGGTCGCAACATAGAGCAAGTAAGGGTCCTATGGGACCCCAATGATGAGACCTCTACCAATTGAGAGGATGTTAGAAGGCTCAGATCTGTGTACCCATATTTGTTTATATGCTTCTAGGAGTAAGCCTAATTCTAGGGGGAGAGGATGTAATGCCCACCCTAGCACTTTCATGTTTTGTTCTGACAGGATCATTACCTTATGATTTTGGACTATATGTTTTGTTATTTTAATTTCATGATGGGACATTTTGAGCATATATTTGGTTAATAGAATTACTTTATGGAGATAATAAATGAATTGGCATGAGATGATGTATGTGTAGGAATATACTATTTACGAAATGATTCATACGTGATTTATTTTATTATGTTTATTATGGAGCTAGCCCAACTAACCCCACTATGCTTTGTTGATTACACTGTCTGATGTGAGTGTAGGATGAGGAAAGGCAATCGTAGTTACTCCTATGGGAGACCCACTTGATGTGTAATTGTCCCTTCTTTTTGTCCATTTTTTGTTCATATATATATTGTATCATCTTAAAATGGAAGCACTTCCATGGTAAGAGTGTTTATCCCTCTGAGTAAGTGGTTTGGGGTCATTTCGAACACCTTGAATGGATACTCGACTTGGATCTGGATTTTTCCCTGTTCTGCCCCATTTTCCACTTCTTCCTAGCATAATTCTTCCATCCTGAACTGTGAACCTGAGATTCTTGACCTCAGGGTCAAGGTCAACCTTAACCCTAACCTAGTCATGAACAACCTCGATCCTAACCTGGTCAGGAACAACCTTGATCTTGACCTTTTTAGGATCAACCTTGTCCTTGACCCTAGGGTTCAGGATCCTCAAGGTTAGTTTTCAATTTTGGGATTTCATCAAAAACTTTCCTTTTCCCTCTTCGGGGCCATTATTTCTTAGAGTAAGTGTCAAATTCTCAAATTAATATTTGAGGTGGACCTTTCTCAAGATTTGTATAGGATTCCTAATTTATTATTGAAGATTAGCCTTTCTCAAGTTTTGTGCCTAATGCTCAAATTAAATTTAGGGTTGGCCTTACCTCAAATTTTGTAACAAGGCTCTTAAATAATTATTTTATTTCTATATTAAGGGTGGTCCCCTCCTAAATTTTTGTGTCAAGACTTTAATTTAATTTCCTCTCCATGTGCACCTCTCTAGAGTTTTGTGCCATGCACGCTTAATTATTGTTTTCTATGAGGCCCCTCTTGTGCCCTAGATCACTATAAAAGGGAGCCTTCCTCTCTCATTTTCTCATCACATTCTCACCAAGCAATCTCTCAAGCTCTCAAGTGTAAGCAGGCAAGAAGATCAAGCATTCAAGCCTTCAAGCATTCAAGCATCCAATTCATCAAGGAGATCCATTAATAGCCATTGAAGGATTCAAGCTGTATAGAGCTCTCTTGTTGAAGATTCCTCCATTTCCATTCAAGCCTCTTCCTAATTCAAGATCCATTCAACATTGGTGTTGAAGATCTAAAGACAATTGATTGGAGACATCCTATATTTGATTATACATTTATCCATTCTTGTGGATTCAAGGATTTGAATCCTACACAAGGGTTTCAACTCAAGCAAGGTGAATTTTTCCATTTACTTTGTTTATTCCAGAAATTTCAATTCAATTTCAAGGTTAATTCTTAAATTGGGGTTTGACTGAGGCAAACCCCTTCCCCCCAACAAAAAAAACCATTTTTATTGCAGGTGGGATTTCATATTTGAGAGCAGATTTGGATACCCTTTTTGGCGAACTTCTAAGATCTGCAAACAAAGTTAGAATCCACCTTTAGAATAAAAATGTAGCCCCTGACCTAGTTAGTTACAACCTTGATCCTAACCTAGTCAGTTACAACCTTGATCCTAACCTGGTCAGTTACAGCCTCAATTTTGACCCAATGATGACCTGATTCAATCTCATAAAAAGATTTGTGTTTTGTAGATCTCGCAGTTTCGGTTGAAAAATGTAAAAATAAACTATTTTTGAGATCATTTGATAGGGTTTTCAACCGGTTCTTTTTCAGAGGTAAGTACCTTTATTTCTTAATTTCAATATTAATCATCTAAATTTCCATTCTATATCAATACAATTTCATGTAAGTGTAAAATATTGATTTTGGGGTCTCTTTCATGCGCAAACCATTGTTCTAGGACCCCATACACTATTTTATCTTATATATAGATATAGATATAGATATAGATATAGATATAGATATAGATACACACACACACACACATATATCTATGTATGTATGTATGTATGTATATACATACATATATATATACAGATAGACATATATATATATATATATATATATAGACACACACACACACACACACACACACACATACATATATATACATACATACACATATACATATATATACATGCATACATATATATACATACATACATACATACATATCTGTGTGTGTGTGTGTGTGTGTGTGTGTGTACATGTATACATATGTATATATATCTATATATACATGTTGGTGTACTTGGTTGGTGTTGCAAGATGTAGGTTGTTAGATAACTGAGAGCGGGGTTGTATCAGTTAAGTCAAGTTATCCTATAGTCCCAAATCTCCTAGATGTATATATTAAAACTTTTCTCTCAAATAATCAACTTGGTAAGCTATCAATTATGTCTTTCCCTTCCTCTACCAATTACCAGTAAATTAAGTATTGTGTTCACCGATCTATCCAATTATGAAATGTGTAATGCAAAATAACAATTCAACACATCATACACATATAACACATAAATTTTTGAAACCCTGTTAATGGAAAAACAACCTGGGACCAGTAACCCAAAATAATTCACTCTTCTAAAGTGAGCTCAGTTAAGAGCCAACCTTGTTAAAGGTTACAAAACACACTGTGAGGTGTGACCTGTTTAGAGGATTTATCACTAACATTTCTCCTTTGACCATGCATTCATAATGGGGTCAACAAGAAAACAAACAACACTCATTGAATGTCATATTGAAATACAAAAGATGGTTAAGTCTCACTCGGTTAACATATTTTTCTATAACAATGGTTAAACTAATACAATAATGATCTAATTCAAATAAAACTTTGATTTGCATATTTTTAGATCTATGCTAGCCTCAAAATACCTCTGATCAATAATCAATTTAATCCTTCATATCCTCCAACTTTTTTCACTCGGTATATGCTTCTCTGATGCTCAGTGTTGTCTGTAGTTCAGCTCAGTTTTGTCTTCAACCAGTTTGAGCAGTGGTGCATGAAAATAATATTTTTTCATGTGAATTCTCTTATAGCATTGAAATCCCAAACTTAATAATAAATCCCATGTCTCCTTATATAGACATCATAAACTATTGTCTTTTCATCTATGGATTTTTCCTCTTAATCTTCACTATTCATTTTGCCACTTTAACCTTCCTCAGTAGTTGTGTTATTAATACATTTCTTTCTCCTTCATTCGATCAATCTTGAATTTTGTTAGTCATTAGATCATCATAACAAACATTATCTTCTACCTCATAATCATAAACAATTGTCCAACTCATCATTTTTAGTTGGTTGTTATAAACTGTATTTGTTTCTTTCACTCGGTCAATATTAGAATGCGTCGGTGATTACTTTCTTGGTTAATACTATACTAGGTATACACTACACTTGCTTGGTCTATATAGAAATCTTCATTTACCGACCACACAAACTTGTTTGGTCTTGATCTTCAATACATAAAAAAATCATGTAATACAATCAAGTGATCAACATGATGTCATAGACTCATCAATAAGTTACCCAATGTATATCATAGTCATATCCTTCATATCCATCTCATCTTCATGTAGGTATCTCATTCTTTTCCATTTTATTTCTTTACATGTTTGTAACCACCATGATAAGTATAGTCAAAGCTAGTTGACATCAATGACATTAAATTGAGTGATTTAATTATCTTACATATTACTTTAGTAGTTCGGTAATCATCAATCACTGTATTTCAATTATTCATTCTTTCCTTCAAGATATTCAATCAGTTGTAGGTTATCAATCTATCCCTTTGGCATTGATGGAAACACAATATGAAATATGTCATAGAATACCAGACATCTGTTCTACAACTCTCTAAGAAAATGTTGTAACTTGGTAAGCTCTCCCTAGCTTGTTCATTTAATATGTTTAATCACTACACAAAATTAATACCTCCAAGTAGACTCTCCCTGCGGATTTGATCATCTTCACTCCTCATTTTCTTCCTCTCCCTTTATTTTACTTGTATCCATATTTCATTGATTCTTCTCTCCCTTTAACAACAATGCCAAAAAAAGAATAAAGATCTCTTCAGTCACCAAAATATTATCTTAGGTGTTCGGTTCAGATCAAGTACCTTTCATGTACTAATATGCAATGTTAGTTTGTTCTTTAGTTTTTATCTTTCAAAACCTTAGGAGACCTAAAGTGTGAACACTTTGCATCAACATCATTTGATATTTTGATAAAGTATAGGTTGATGCAACCTCCTGATCACCTTAGTGATCAACAAAAAGGGGATGGACCCCTATTCTAGTCCTCGAGTACTCAAATGTATCCTTAGGTAAGGGTTTAGTAAATATATCTGCAAGTTGATCTTTTGATTTCACAAATTCCAATTTCACTTTCTTTTCTTGTACTTGTTCCCTCAAGTAGTGATACTTTATAGATGCATGCTTTGTCTTTGCATGCATCACCAGATTCTGAGAAATGTTTATAGCTATAGCATTATCACAATATATTATCACTGGGCTAGTGATCTCTTGATTCATACCTTTCAAGAGTTGTTTTATGCATGAAATGTTTGAACAATTAGCAGCAACAACAACATATTTTTCTTTGGTAGTGGACTGAGAAATGCATCCTTGTTTCTTTCTTATCCATATAACTAATCTTTCGCTGAAAAAGAATGCGCCATCAGTAGTTCTCTTTTGGTCATCGATGTTTCTAGCCTAATCTGCGTCTGTGTAAATGTTTAGTTCCAAATTTCCTTCTTTCTTGTACCATAAACCATATTTTTACATGTTTTTCAAGTATCTCAAAATTCTTTTAACAATAGTCATATGTGATTCTTTAAGATTAGTTGAAAATCTTTCTACAATTCCAACTGCATGTGCAATATCTAGTCTACTATGCACAACATACATCAATTTACCAATCATTGATTTGTATAATGTCTAATTTACCTTAGTTGATTGGTCATCCTTTGTTAGTTTTCATCATATGATTATAGGTGTACCAACTAGTTTTTAATATTCCATACCAAAGGTCTTCATCACTTATTTTATATACTTCGATTGTGTAATGAATATACCTTCATTTTGTTGTAGAATTTGCAAACCAAGAAAGAATTTAATCTCTCCAAACATTGACATTTCAAATTCTTTTATCATTTCATCAACAAATGATTTGCATAGATTATCATGTCCTCCGAGTATGATGTCATCAACAAAAATTTCAGCAATAAGAATTTTATCATCAGTTTCACCTTTCAGGTATAAATTATTGTTGTCACTTGTTCTAACAAATCCAATACTAATACAATAGGAATACAGTCTTTCATACCATGCTCTCACTGCTTGTTTCAATCCATATAATGCTTTGTGTAACTAGTGAAAAAGTCTCACCATAATCAATACTTTCTTGTGCATATCCTTTGCATACAAGTATTGCCTTATTCCTAGTGACTTCACCATTTTCACTCAACTTGTTTCTAAATATCTATTTGGTTCCAATTACATTCCTATCATTCGGTTTCGATACCAATGTCCAGGTTTTTTGTTTTAGTATTTTCTCCATTTCTTCATTCATGGATTTAATCCATTCATCATTTTCAAGTGTATCTCTAACTTTTTTAGGTTTAAATTCACAAACTAAGCATGTGTTGTTTCTCAACTTACTTTGTGTCATCATGCCAGCTTTCTTGTCTCCAATAATCTGATTCTATGGATGGGTGGTTGCAAGAAGTTGAGTCCCACTTTTTGGCAAAAAGTGGAAGCATTTTCTCTATTTTTCAAAATGTCTTTCAATTGATGTCAAAATTTGAGGCACTTAAAGATTGAATATTGGAAAACTTCAATAATATAAAATTTACTGCTCGGAGTCTACTTTTTGACTATGTAATTTATTTCAATACCCACATGGTATAAATTGAATTTTAGTAGGCATGTTTAAAAACCACTTTTTCAAAATACATGTTTCAGGACCACACCTCACACATGTATGACCACCCTTTTTTGAAGTCAATAAATGTATTTTTGTGAATCCTTGTGGCGAAAGGTAGCTAAAAAACTCAAGATTGATCAGAATATTTTATCTTTTTTTATTGAATATTTTTTTAATTAATTTTTAATTGACTATAAAGTACATTTTCAAAAGCTTTGGTGTACGACCGCCATAATTCCATGATAACTTCACTATTTTTCAATTTTTTTTAATTTGAAGGAAATTCTACGTAGATTGATGTCATATAACTTTTTTTTTTAAAATGTAAAATTTAAAAGTTATTACAATTTTAGTTATCCTTAGTATTTCAAGTTTACATACCCGTTGGCTTAATAAATATTGTAAAAATTTTAAAATTTGGCATATTGCTATAAAATTTATATTTTTATAATCTACACAATAAAAACTAAAATGGGTTTTCATTTTATCAAAAAATTCATTCGGGAAGGTGTCCAAAAAAATATGTCAAGGAAGAAATTTTATACTGTAATGCCTTAGCCATATTTTCATAGGGCCAAGCATAGGCTTGGTCCCACCAATCTTGTCTCGAACCAAAAACCAAGTAAGCGAGTATGATTCCTACTCATAGTTTTACAAAACAAGCAATCATTTTTTAAATTCAAACAATAGGCACCTGTTTTATGAAATTGAAAAATGGGTGCCCATTTCATTTAAATATCGGGTGTCTGTTTCATTTAAATAAAGGGTGTCCATTTTATAAAGAGTCGTTGCAGTCAACAAAAAGGACTGTGGGCTTGATCTCAATGATTGACGAGTATTCAATCATTTTTTAATGATCCATATTGCAAATAGAATATTTTGATCAACATTCTCTTTTTTTGTCTTGTTTCAGATTTGACATGAAAATAATAATTTGAACTCGAATCTTGGTTCAAAAATGGGATCAAAGCAATGCAAAAAGAGGCTAAGGAAGGTTTAGACAACTAAGAAGGCTGCAGCAAATAGGGAGGAGGCAAAATGATAATGGGAAAGAAGAGAAAGAATTCAAAAACTAAATAATGTTGGAGCATCAAGTTCAACAATTGTTTCATAAGAGGAGGACAATGAAGACACCGTGTTGGATGTAGAGGTTGAAGAAGAAAATCTAGGTGCATCTTCTAATCCAGTATTGGATACAGGTATGTCTTCACAGCCAAATGTAGCTTATTCTGATAAAGAAGTTCATCATTTTCTAGAAGAAGGTTACAATATAAATGATTTAAATTTTATTCTGAAAAATAGAGTATATAATTTAATTGCAAATCAAATTCCACATATTATTAATGTTAATCATAATGATAAAGGAACTGAAAGTCAAACCCTGATTGAAACTGAAAATCAAACACCAATTCAAATTCAAATCAACAATGTGGATGTAGACATAGAGACATTGATTGAGATAGAAACTTGTTTGAATGATAATGAAATGAATGAACAATTTCAAATAAAAAGTGGTGTGCTAGACAATCTACATGGTTTGGTTTCATGGAGACAGATTGGGACACACGCGACCAGATTGTTTAGATAATTTTTTTATAATAAAAAATTTGGGCTTCAATGTTAATTAATGTTACAATTAATTAACATGTCTAAAATGCAAAAAGTGATGAAGAGGTTAGGCGTTTATGTGAAATCTAAGAAGGATGGCTATCTAAAACAAGTTGTATCACCTGTTGCTGGTGCCTTTGGCACAATTCGAAAGAAATTTCATTCTAAAGCTAGTAATATGGCACGATGAGCAATAACAACTTTAGTAAACAAAAATAATACTGATAAAAGAATGATTTCAAACATAATATTCATCATAAAACTTTAACAAGACCTATAAAGAGAAGAGTTAACTTTGAAAGTGATCTAGAAAATCATTTATGGACCTTCAGTGGCAGACTCCCAAGGTCTGACATGAAATTTATTGGTGAAGTCAAAACTTTGATTGAAAATTTTTGGCACGATAATACAAGAGTATCCCCTAATGCCAAAGATGTTCTTAAATTAAGAGTTAGTTCAAAAGTTTGTGATCCACATCCCAAACTCCTTTTGGATATGACTCAAACTGAATTGTATAAAAAAAAATTGGATGATAATGTTTTAACTATTAGTATTAGTCAAAGATTTTTTGAAAAATGTAAACCATTGTCATGCCCCGCCAGGCAACCCAAAAGGACAAGACAAAAAACAAGATAAAAAGTACATTTTTTTTTTACCTTTTAAATTCCTTAAGTTAACTAGGTATTAAAGTCCTAACAGGTTCCCTTACAAGATTTAACATAAACTAAAGATAGAAATTCCTCTAATCCATTTAACCACATAAGAGAAAGTAGATAGAGAGACAACTGTACTAAAACAAACATTTCTTTCTTTTTCAACATGAAATAACATTAACACATTTAAATTCATATTCTTTCAACAATTACACTTTTCATATCCTAAACCATCACTTTTTTCCAACAACAATAATACATATTAATTTTCATTCCCATAATTTTCCTAGATATACCCTTCCCAATTACACGAATGCTTACAATATACATTCTACAATACAAGGTCTTATAGGATTACATGAATACAATAACAATTTACAATATTTTTACAATTTTCTTTTGAAGATACAACATTAAAAATAGCGAGAAATGTCTTCAACAACTTCAGATGCTCCATGAATAGCACAAACATGAACAATACCTTGAAAAGAATCACCACCCAACCACATGGATCCACAAAGGTCCACTCCCCCGTGCTAGGAGATAGAACCATTGTTCACATAGGGAAACTAGGCAGTCTAAGGTTGAGGGAAAACCACCAAAACCAAAAACAAGAAGAAACAAAGCAACATAAAACAAAAGACCAAGAGTGGAGTTTCCTAGGATGCTGACCAGGTTAGTGTCATCGCATAGTCTTATATGTTGGGATCCTTCCTCGCAGTCATGTACCCTAGCACCCTCATGCGGCCTGCCCCAGTAGCTACAATGACCCCAGTACTCCAACAAGACCTATGTGGGCTATTATCCATATTTATCTTTTTAAAAGTTTATTAAATCCCTTACCCATTCCCAACCAGTTATAAATTATATTAGGTTTTATTTTCCAAACTCACCCAAAGGTTATCCTTCTAGCCTCCTCGGTCGGATCCTATGGTGAGCCACTCACCTAGGGCACCTAGGAACCTTACTCAACCAATAGGCTATCTAGGGTTTATAACTTCTCACATACATCTCTCCCTTAGGATTTCTTTCGGTGTTTCCCTGTGGCCAATACCACCAGGACAAACCCTAACCTTTAAGACAAATGGTGCAATACAATAAAGCTAGAGCTATCACAATGATTCCAAATATAAAAGCATAAAGGTAAGTGTAGTGGGAGGTATAACTCCTGGACACACCTACATGATACTATAATCCTTCCAGAAAAAATTCAATAAAGTTATAATCAATAAACATCAAAATATACACATAGGACCTAACATCCATATCTATAAATTGTTTAATTATTATATCCAAAAATAGATTTATGATATCCAAAAATAGATTCTTAATTTACCATAAATTAATCTCTATAAAATTTAGGCTTATTACAAACTTAATACGCTTAATTTATTATTCATCATTAATTAAATTAAAACTTTAATTACATTCAAACTTAATAAAACTAAACTTAACCTCTTATATTATAATTTTTAATTAATTTCCACATCACTTGGAATAAAATAAAATAATATTAATAATAATAATAAATGGGCTAAACTTATTATATTCTAATTTAATTAAATTAAAAATTTTAAAATTTAAAATAATTTAAATAAACTTTGATGAAAAAAATACATTTCTCTTTTATTTATTTAAACCCCTTTTCTTTCTTCTAATTTTTTTTATACCTTATGTTACAAAGTAATTTCCACTTTTAACTTATTTCTTTTAATCTTTTATTTATTTATTTATTTAGTTTTCTCCTATCTTTCTTCCTTATTATTTTCCTATAATTTCTCCTATGTTTTTGCTAAAAGTTTATAAGATTTTTGCCAAATGATTTATCATATGTATAACAACCCTAAATATAAAATCTAATAATCTCCCCTATTTAATTTAATAAAAAACTTATTAAATAAATCTATCAAAATAAAATACTATAAAGCTAAACATTGTAATCTTTAAATATTGAAATAATTGGGAACCTTAACATAACATCAAATTTAATACATTTATTATTTCAACATTACTATAATTATTTTAATTATTTTTAAATTTACTTATGTCTATGCATAAAAATTTTAATACTAAAATACGAAAAAAACCTAACAGAGCCAAGTTCCATAATATTTTTAATAGTAAAACATTTCTCTCCCAAGATTTAGAATAAATATAGTATTGAAAACTCATCCCCTAACTATAGGTTTTCCAATTTATTTTATGTAGATTATTGCTAAGGTTATTATAGTTTTATTTTAAAAATAATAAATCTAACCTACCATAAATAGTTAAATACACATGAAGAGAACCATGAGAAATTAGAGAGAGAAGAGAGAGACACCCATAGACATGGAGAGAGACATATATATGAGGCTTTTCTTTTCTAGATTCAAAAGCCTACCTGGAGCCTGTGATGGAGATTCATGACACAACACTTTTCCTTATGCAACTTCCTCAGAAATCCTTCTCTCCAGCCTCCAAAAATTTCCTCCCTTATGCTCAGGGATTTCCCCCTATAAGTAAACCTATGGGTAGTTCTAGAGGTTGAGGGTGTTGCTTCCCGTAAAGAAACATCCTCAACTAATTTCTTAAATAAATCTAATAATAAATAAAAATAACTTAACCAATAGTTAGTTTTTCTACCCCTTAGGTAACTAACATTTACCTACCCTTCATGTAATCTCTTACCAAACTTATTAAATAATTTAACTCCACCTATATAGTTTTATTATTATTATTATTATTTTTATAATTAATAGAAACTAACTCTTATATAAATAAAATATATATGGGTATGCTTCTCAAGGAAGTCACTAACCCAATGGCAACTTGGGACCCCTTACAAACTAGAGGTCTCGAGTTCCACTCCCACCCTCTATACTAACAAGACATATAAGAGAGAGAGAGATACATAGTCTATAAAGTAAGAGTAAATATAGGAGTAGGTAATTAGTTTTATTTACTTTTATATTATATTTATTATTTTTGTTTATTCACTTTGCATTTATTATATTTATCTAAAGCCAAATTATACATCAAAATAAATAGAATCATGATTATAACTAATACGCTCATAGGAACATAATTACAAACACATCAATAAACAAATATATACAGGTATGCATATATGTGTGCACCCATATATGCATACTTTGTATATACGATTAATACATAGAGAGAAAATAACATCATTATCCTACATATCTCATAACCAAATAAATGAGACTGACATCAAAGGTTATATAAAATAAGGAACTCAAATCGACCCAAAACCAAACCAAGAGATTGGGAAAAATAATAAAAACTATAGGGTTTTCCTATGTGTGAATTATGGACCATCTCTGAACAACAACAATGATCGAGGATTTTGAGGGATCACTCAGACCTGTGAAGCTAGGTGGAGATGATGCCCAGTACATGCAAGCCCGCATCCTCGAGAAGAGATACATGTGCATAGATATATACAATAAGGCATTTGCAAACAGATGACCAGGATGGATACATCATGTGGACCTCAACTAAGTGAGTAACTATGACTTCATCCTGAGTCATGATAACACATCAATCACATATACATAAAGCATGAGGCATCACATATATATATAATGGTTAGCTTCCAAATCCTTGGATATACAAGATAAATGATTTCCAAATTTCATAAACATTAAACAATAATCATAACTGAGTATGTCTAAATATATGATAAACATATCATACATATATAAATGTAAATACATAGTTATATTCATCATAATGTAAAATGTCCAAATCAAAGAGTCCAAGTATAATCATCGAAGAGGGTGTTACAACCATGGTATGTAAGGATTAACAATGAAAGAATCACATGTTGTTGCAAAACTCGTGTTCAATTTCATTATCATTATGATATTTTTTGATATATACGTTCTACTATGCATACTAATGAAATTTTGCAAGAATGTGGTATAAATATACTACCTCAAATTGTAAAGGAGTTTATATTAAGTTTGTTTTTTAACTCACCTAATGAGAAATTTTATCTTTTGAATGCATGTGTTTCTGGTGTATGTGGCAATATTACATTATTAGATGAGTGTTTGTATGAAAATATTTCAATTGATTTTGGAAAATA
Organism: Chamaecyparis obtusa; assembly: GCA_027943335.1. Taxonomy (NCBI): domain Eukaryota; kingdom Viridiplantae; phylum Streptophyta; class Pinopsida; order Cupressales; family Cupressaceae; genus Chamaecyparis; species Chamaecyparis obtusa. The sequence continues at coordinate 665,856 of BSBK01003847.1, read as the reverse complement.
ATTAGTTGATGTACAAAGACTTTAAAATGTTCAATATCCATTGAAGGATGGGAAGGTTGGAAAAAAATGCGATCTAATAGGTAAAAAACTTAGTGTTCATGCTTTTATGAATGAATTCAAGAGTATGGTCATACCAAAATATGTGAAAAAATCTCAAAATTCTAGATGGTTTGATGGACAATTTCGCATATGCAAGAATACATTTCCAATTGGTAGTATACTTTTAGTCATTGACTTTGAAGAGAAATACATAATTTCACCACAAGATCAGATCTAACTGCAATATTATAATTCAGTGCAAGTAACATTTTTTGTTCATATTATCTATAGGCATGCACCTAATAGTATAGAAGAGGATCAAAAAATATTAAGAGAGTACAATTTCTATATGATTGATAATAAATTACACTCATTAGTGTTTGTCCAGTATTTCTTTAAGACCTTTTATGAAAATTTAAGGGAGAGAGAAATTCATATAACACAACATCTAATACGGTTAGATAATTGCACAGGGCAATTCAAAAATGCTAGAATATTTTATTAGTTGAGTAGGACACATAAGAAAATAAATATCCAACATATCTAGAGTTTTTTTAAGGTTGGACACAGGAAGGGAGAAAATGATGGTGCTGGTGCATGTGTTAAGATAGCCCTTTGTAGAGAGAAACTCAAATTTGAGGAAAAATCAAAATTTAAAGATACATGTGCAATTGTTGAATGGTGTAAAAAAAGTTTGTCTACGAGAACAAGTCAGAACTCTACAATCAAACATTTTTTTTTCTGGCTAGTTGAAGAGAAGAATATCCTTTGAAGATACGATTGTGATACAATCAACATATTGGCTAAATGACATTCATTTAGGAGTTCTAATTCTAACACTTGGAGTGTATGGACTAGGGAGCTTGCATGTTTTTGTCAATTTTTTGTTGCATGTGAATGGGAAGAATGCAAGAATACAGAATGGGTTGAAGAATGGCAACAAATATCCTTAACACTTAGTGAGACACAAGATGAATACGATATAATAAATGAAGACCTAGATCATGCATTTTCATCAAAAGATTATGATTGTGTTCCACAACCTCATACAACCTGGTAATTTAATTCAATTTATTGTAAAATATAAATTATATTAGTTACATGTGTATGTCATATAATTTATGATTATATTTGAATTATAAACCTTTAAATAAGTTTTATTTGTGCATGTACTTAATTTTGTTTTGTAGGACATGTGTATGTTGTTGTTGCACCCGAGGATAATGAAGAGCGGACAAAGTATTGGTTAGCTCGATGTGTAGAACCTAAGAAAAATTTGATATGCCATCAAGTAGATGATGATGATTCTCAGTTTCCAATTGGGACTGTTGTGGTAGTTGGTACATGGCTATGCAAATACCTAACAAGAAGGAATTGTTTACCAGCTTTTTAAGACTACCAATCAGAAAAGAAGATTATGCACTATTCCCATTTGGTAGCGGCAACAAATATCAAATTGTAAAGATACAAAGGGAGACCTGCTAATAAAATATTATGGACACTTTCAATGGAAGAGCATGAGGAAATCATAGATGCATTGCAAAAAAGAGAGAATGTTGATGGTACATTAGGTTGAATCAAATTTATACATGTAAGTTTTTGTTCAATTTATCATTTTTTTATATGTTTTTCTATATAAATATATATGATGTCTTTTTTCAAGTGTCATATAATTTATAAATTTAGAGATATAGATTTGAAATATATTAAAATTGACATTAAATTAACTTTACATTTAAATACATGTATAAATTCTAACATTTCAACATTTATTTTTATGATGTAGGATGTCTAGAAGAACATAGACATGAACTGTTTATGGAGTACAATGTACACTTGTATTCATCCAATTTTGGTTTTGTAAAAATTTCATGAACTCACTTTTCATATTCATTGTTCAAATTAATAGATCTCATTGTTAGATAGATGGTTTTTAATAGTTGATCAAAGTCAATAAACTACTTGTAACATCGATATTGTTCTTGTCAATTACATGAATTAATAGATCTCATTGTTATCTATAGATGGTTTTTAATAGTTAATGAAAGTCAATATTACTTGTAACATCGATATTATTCTTGTGAATTACATGTAATAATAGATCTCATTGTTAGATAGATAGTCTTTTTATATTTAATCAAAGTGAATATTACTTGTAATCTATCTATATTGTTCTTATCAATTACGCATGAATTAATAGATCTCATTGTTAGATAGGTTTTTTTAGGATATTGATTTTTAATTACAATTGATATTAAAAATAATCATATTACATAAGCTCATATATCTACATTCAAACCACTATTTGAAAAAATCATATTTAATAGGATTAAAAGTCCATGAATAAGATAAATAACATAGCAAGTCCTAGAATAATATGTATCATAATGTTCATCATATCAACTCATGATATATACAATCACACAACAAATTCCTACTCTAACAACAAGTCCAAGTAATATATGATAACAACTCCTAGTACAACGCAAGTCCTACTCTAACAAGTAAAAATAATATGACAATAAGTCATCATAACACAAGTCCAAATAACATGATAATATATACATATATATATAGACACACACACACACACACACACACACATCTACATATATAATATATATATACACATCTATATATATATATATATATATATATATATATATATATATATATATATATATATATATATATATATATATATATATATATATATATATATATATATATGTATGTATGTATGTATGTATGTATGTATGTATGTATGTATGTATGTATGTACATCTAGATATATATATATACATACATATATATATACATACATATATATCTATATACATATATACATATATATATATATATATATATATATATATATATATATATATATATATATATATATACATATATATATATATATATATATATATATATATATATATATAGTTGTCATAGTTGTCTAATTCAAAGGCTGTCAATCTTCCAACTAAAGCATCCAAAGTTATATTGTGGTTTGTTTCACATCTTCTTTCTTGAGTAGTTGATACTCTTATTGCATAGATAGGGAGTAATGTTCTGAGTACCTTACTTATAATAGTTTCATCTGAGATTGTTCCTCCAGAAGCTCTAATTGCACTTACACTTGCTTTGATTCTTTCAACATATTTTGCAATGTTTTCATCTTCCTTCATATTCATCTTGTCAAACTATCCTCTTAGGCTTTCTGCTTTGGCTCTTTTCACATTTGCATCACCACCATATATTTTCTTTAGTGTCATCCATATTTCATATGCAGTAGTGCATTATTTAATATCATCAAATTCTTCATAGCTGAGAGCAGATGCAATGTCTATCATCATGGTGTTATGAGTCTTTTTCTCTGCAATGTCTTCAATAGTTAATGCACCAGTAGGAACTATGTATTCTTCATCAATGTATTTGCATCCTGAATCACCAATGGAAGCCAGATGAAGTCGCATGAGACCTTGCCATGCTGAAAAGTTATCTCTGTTGAGCTTTGGAATTTCCCTCTTATAAGACATCCTGATCTTTAGCTTAGGTCCTTGAAACCCTTCCTGCAAGCACCAAATGCTCTAATACCAATTGATGGAATATGGATAAAGTGACTGAGAGGGGGGGGTGAATCAGTCAACCATAAAACACTTCACTATTATTTCTTTCCAGATCCCTTAGGATATCTTAAAGAATGTTATCTATTTTAGCACTCGGTAAATAGATTGCAGTAACTTTGAAGATGCAGAAAGTATTAGCAAAATTATCTTTAGATGTTCATCAACACTTGAATATGATTAAGATAGCAATTAAGAACATAAGAGACACAAGATTTAACATGGAAACCTAATATGGGAAAAACAACCAATGTATCTAGATACTGATTTTCACTTTTCTGAAGTGATGCCCGGTTAGAAGCCAACCCGGTAAAAGGTTACAAAACACACTGTTAGGTGTGACCTTGTTAGAGGATTTAATCACCCTGCTAGGAGTGGCCTGGTAAGAGGTCTTGAAAATAATTCAATGGAATTGTCACCTTGTTAGAGGATTTACAATATGGTTGTTAAACCAACTCGGTTAAGAGATTTAGAATTCACTGTTACAATGATAAGAAGGTAACAATGAAAATGACCTGTATAATAATGCAACTGCCTTGCTGATTACAGATCTCTATTCTGCATAAGTGTGATCCTTCCTGATCGAATAAATCTCTGCTGCACCTTAAGGATATCTGAACATCCTTCACAAATTCGCACACACCTTTCTTGTCTTTCTTCTGTAAATCTTCTGCTGTATTTCTTATTTATTTTTCACATTTGACCTTTTATTTATATGATTTTAGATTTTTTAAATCGACATTATTTAGTATAACAGTCGGCTGAATTAAGAAAACTTTATTTGCAAAAATCCTTCAAGGGCCGACAGTGCTCGGTGACCATAACTTTCTACAATCTTTCGAAGACTGAGGGAACTCAGTAAACACCGACAATCCTTTACCTTCGATAACCGACTAAACTCGGTAAATGCTAACTTTTCTTTGACAACCGACTGAACTCGGTAAACACTGAATTTCCTTTGACGACCAACTGAACTCGGTAAATGCTGATTTTTCTTTGATGACCGAGTGGACTCGGTAAGCACTAATTTTCTTTGATAACCGAGTGGACTTGGTAAGCACTAATTTTCTTGTCTGGCGGACCGACTAAGCTCGGTAGGAACTGATTGCTGCGGACTATGACATTGTGTGACATCAAAGACAATACATAATTTGAGTAGCAATTTCCTTCAGACAATTGTTTCCAACAATCTCCCTCTTTGGCATTGATGGCAACACAATATGTCATAGCATAAGAAATTTGAAAGAATTAGCTCGGTTTAGATTCAAATCTCCCTCTATCAGCAAACTTCCTTTTTCCTAAAAATTCTTCCTTCTAACTATTGAAAATTTCTTGAAGTAATAGCAAAGACATAGAAAACACTCCCTCTTTGACAACACATGCCAAAGACAATTCACATAATATCGGTGTAAATTAATGTACCTCAAGTACTGATTCATATGTAATGATTCCTTGAATATGCTGCATCAACTGGTTGATTTTCAATCATGTTCTGGTTGATGCATCACTAAACTATATTTAGTGAGCCTCAGATAGGGGAATGACCCCTAACTTACCTCTTAGATACACAAATGCATCCTTAGGTAATGGTTTTGTGAAAATGTCTGCAATCTGCTCTTTTGTATGAATATATTCTAATCTGATTTCCTTGTCCTGCACCAATTCTCTGACAAAGTGATATTTAATAGCAATATGCTTGGTTTTGAAATGCATCACTAGATTCTTCGAAATGTTTATTGCACTGGTATTGTCACAAAATATAACAATTGGTTCTTTGATTTCAACCTTCATACCTTTTAATAACTATTTAAACCAAACAATATTTGAACAGTTTACTGCAGCAGCAACATATTCAGCTTCAGCTATGGATTGAGATGTGCAATTTTGCTTTTTACTAGTCTAGGATACCAGTCTTTTTCCAAGAAAAAATGCTCCACCACTTGTGCTTTTTCTGTCATCAATGTTCCTTGCCCAATCAGCATCAGTAAACACTTTTAAGTCTAGATTGCCTCCAAATTTATACCACAAACCATATTCTTCAGTTCCTCTTAAGTATCTTAAGATTCTTTTGATTGCCATCATATGATTTTCCTTAGGTTTTGCTGAGAATCTAGCTACTATACCGACTACTAAGGCAATATCATGTCTTGTATGTACTACATACTACAATTTTCCAATCATAGATCGGTATAGGGTCTGATCAACTTCTTTTGAATCATCATTTTTGGTAAGTTTCAGTCCAGTACACATGGGTGTACCAACTGGTTTTGAATCTTCCATACCAACCTTCTTAAGTATTTCCTTAATGTATTTAGATTGAGTAATGTATATACCATTCTTGCTTTACTGAATTTGAAGACCAACAAAGAATTTTATTAAACCAAACATAGACATTTCAAATTCTTTATTCATTTGCTCTGAAAATTCTTTGTACTGATCCTCATTCCCTGTAAATATAGTATCATCTACAAATATTTCTGCCAATACAATTTTGTCATCTGGTCCTTCTTTAATATACAGATTGCTGTTATCATTGGCTCTTTTGAAATTAATCTGAATCAAATAGTTATGGAGTCTTTCATACCATGCTCTAGGAGCTTGTTTTAATCCATACAATGCTTTGTGTAACCTGCAGACCATGTCCTTTTTATCTGGATCAACAAAACCTTCAGGTTATTCAATGTAGACTTCTTCATCAAGAATTCCATTGAGAAATGCAGATTTTATATCCATCTGATATACCTTAAATCCTTTGTGTGCGGCATAAGCAAGTAGAGTTCTTACACCTTCTAATCTTGCAACAAGAGAAAAAGTTTCTCCATAATCTATACCTTCTTCTTGAGAATAATCTTTACATACCAATCTAGCTTTGTTTCTAGATACTTGACCATCTTCATTCAACTTATTCCTGAATACCCATTTTGTTCCAATTACATTCTTATCTTTAGGTCTAGGTACAAGAGTCCATGTTTTGTTCTTTTGTATTTGTTCTAATTCTTCATTCATTGCTTCAATCCAACTTTCATTTTCCAATGTATCTTTGATATTTCTAGGTTCAAAATCAGTAAGAAGACATGTACCTTTTAGCTTGCTTCTTGTCATAGTACCATCTGATTTGTTTCCAATAATTTGATTTGGTGTATGATGTCTTCTGAGATATTTGGCTAGTATAGGTTCCTTGCTTTTTGAATGAGTCATGTTGTTGTCTTCTAGGATCTCTTCTTCAGGTTGCTCGGGCTCGGTAGATATTTTCTCGGTAACTTCAGGCTGAGACTCAGTCTGAATTTCTTCCTGTGACTCAGTTTGAACTTCTTCCTGTGACTCAGTTTGTGACTCGGTAACTATGCTCGGCTCGGTAGATATAGTTTCCTCATTGATAGTTGTGTCTGCCAATGTTTCAGGTTCAATGTAAATGAATCTTTTGTAGTTCTCAGGTTCCCTTTTGCTTTCTTCTTCAGTCTTTTCTGCAAACTCATCAAATTTTACATGTATACTTTCTATGACTTTGTGAGTAGATAAGTTCAGACATTTGTATGCCTTGCTTTTGCTAGAATATCCTAGGAATATTCCTTCATCACTTTTCACATCAAATTTATTTCTTCTAGATTCTTTTAAGATATAACACTTGCTACCAAATATTTTCATGTAACTTACATTGGGTTTATAGCCATACCATAATTCATAAGGAGTTTGAATGTGTCTTTCTTCAATTGTACTCGGTTCAAGGTATGAACTACAGTGCTGATAGCTTCCTTCTAGTACTTTATAGCGATGTTCTTTTCTATCATTAGAGTCCTTGCACAATCCATAATAGATCTATTTCTTCTTTCTACTATTCCATTCTACTCAGGAGTTCTAGGAGCTGATACCTATCTTTTGATTCCTCTTTCAATGCAAAAGTTGTTAAAATCATGGGAGATGAATTCACCACCTGTGTCTGATCTTAAGCATTTCAATCTTTTTCCTGTTTCCTTTTCCACTCTTGCTAAGTACCATTTGAACTTTTCAAATGCTTCTGATTTTTCTCTTAAATACATAACAGTCATCATTCTAGAATAATCATCAACGAAAAGAATAAAGAATTTATCTCCAGTATAGCTTTGTATTCCAATAGGTCCACATAAATTAGTATGCACAATTTCCAAAATTTCTTTAGACTGATAGTTCTTACTCTTGAAACTAGTTTTACTCATTTTGCCAATCTGACAATTCTTACATAGACCAGTATCAGGTTTCTTCAAAGTAGGAATGCCTCTAACCTTCTTGAATTTGCTTATTTTTATCATGTTATCAAAATTCACATGACATAACCTTTTGTGCCATAGCCAACTTTCTTCAATTTGAGCAATAAAGCATGAATATTCACTGAGATCAAGATAAAATAAGTTACCTTTTGTTTGTTTGCCTGATCCAATAAGTTTTCCTTTTGGATCCAGCAGTCTTGCTTGACCATTCATGAATTCAACCTTGAAACCAGTGTTGATTAGCTATGCTACACTTAGAAGATTATGTTTTAGTCCTTCAACCCAATAAGCATTATCACATATGAGTTCTTTGGTTAATGAGATTCTTCCCTTTCCTTTTATACAACAAGGTTCATTGTTTCCAAATCTTACATTGCCACTATCACAGTCTTCTAGATATTCAAATTTTGTCTTGTCACCAGTCATGTTGTGTGAACATCCACT